>JASVEL010013999.1:0-80974 GCA_032618575.1 Nicotiana noctiflora
GATTAACTTTTGACTGATTCAAACTCAATTAACTTATTGATCCAAGAGATTTCTCACCAAATATAGTTGTCTCTAATTTATTATACCTAAAAATATCAATTACTAAAATAACGAGAATAATCAACTAAACACACAGCAATTTTAAGTAAAAATCAATAGGGAAGAATATTCCAGGGTCACGGGTTAGGTAATAATCATATTGCGTTCTTGGCTTAAAATAACTAATTGATTTATCTGGGTTATTGATTGACATGGTTGATAATGCTCATAAGGATCTTTCGATTCCTTACTCGCCTATTCAAATTAACTCAATGCCTACAGGTCTATGGAATTAAGATTAACAAGAATGCGTTTACAGTTCCTGTATTTCAACCAAGCAAGGCTATTAGGTATATGCCTATCCTAATTGCGAATTTGTTCCCCGATGCCCGGATTCAAGAACTTGCTCTGTATAATTTTATATGCAATCCAAAGTTCCCACTTTCGAGTTCAACTCTGGATTCATAGATAGTATCTCATTGTTAGCTATTCAGCAAAATAATTAAGAACAGAATTAAATAAACAATCCAATATGATAAAATCAACTTCGTTAAATTAAACTATAAACAACAATGTTCATGTTTTACCCATGACTCTAGAACAGTGGGTTTTAGCTACTCATAGTAATGTCCATCTCAATAATGTTTAATTTCATTCAAAACGTAAAAATAAAAAGAATAAACAAAGAACTTGATGTTAGATTTTCCTCCTTGCCTCTTGCCTCTATTCTCTATGTTTCTTGCACTAAACTATGAAACCCCTTGATATCTAATCCTTAGGCTAGCTTGACTTTATATAGGTTAAGTAAATTTTCCTCCAAGTTTCCAATTTTGCCCCTAACAGACTTTTTCCGGAACTGGGACTAGCGTGAACGCGCTGGACTTCGCGCTAGTTTGCTGACATACTGCCTCCCGATTCTGGACTAGTGCGAACGCACTAGACTTCGCGCTAGTTCATGCCATTTTTCTTCAATTCTTTGTCTAGTCTTTGCGCACACAGCTCCAAAGAGTCTTTCTTGCTCCAATGTAGCTTCAATCACCACTTTAAGGCATCATCTAGGCTCACCTTCCTGCAATGTGTAAAATCCATAATTAGAGCCTATTTTTTTTATCATTTATCATGTTATGACATTGAAACATAATTAAGGGGAGCATAAATAATCGCCAATCACCTAGACTTAGCCTAATATCAATGTGCATAAATATATTTTCGTCAATGAAAGCATATTATTTAAATAAATATTAATTTAAAATTCTAAATTCGTGCGGCAACTTGTTGCGACTTTCTTTTAATATCATCATCTTTAGAGGACCACTATATAAGTGAATGGACTAAAACTAATTTTCTGAATTGACCACACATTTCAGCTCACACTTTAAGCCCCCCATAATGGAATGGTCTTCTCAATAATAATAATAATAATAATAATAATAATAATAATAATAATAATAATGAAGAAGAAGAAGAAACAACGTTCTATAAGGTGACAAATTAATATTGGTATAAATTATATGTCAGAAATATATGGATAAATTTAGTTATCGTATTAAGATAAGAATATAGAGAGAATTTTACTTTGATCGATTAAGTTTTACAACAATAACAATAAAATATTTAGTATAATCTCAAAAGTAGAGTATGACGCGAGTAAAGTATACGCAGACCTTAACCCTACTTTGTATGTATTGGCGGAGCTAGGATTGCGGAAGGAGATTCATCGCAAAATTGCATTTTATACATATATATAAGGTTAAAACTATATTTTATGCATAAATAACTAATAGATGTTGAATCCTCTTGGTTTATTCATATATTTACTTTTAATATTTCAAATCTCCTTGGAAAAAATTTTAGCCTCACCACTGCTTTTGTGAGGTAGAGAGATTATTTTCAATTAATCATTAACTCAAAAAAAGTACTTTCAAAAAACGTTTAAAATATAAAAGTAAAGACAGTATAATGAAAATATTGAAGAAAAAATATGGGTAACAAAAATATTGAGATAACCAAATCAAAGAAATGACAGTCTTGAAAACAATAACTAGCTTTTCAGCAAAAAATTAAAAACATTAAAATAGTATAGTAATTTATAAGGTAGCAAACTTTGGTTTTAGTAGCAATTTCACAGAACTTTCACGTTGAGAGCAGAGGTAATTGAACTCATATACATATAATAAAAAAATTATGTTTATATATATATATATATATATATATATATATATATATATATATATATATATATATAAGCATCAATAGAATATTAATTCTCGATTTTTATTTATAAAGTCTTTATTCTTTGATAATCAAAGCCTAAATATCTACGAATTAGCGCATGATGATTGACAGGCCAAGCAGACAAACGACCTTACGTCTTTTTATCTCTCTCATATTTTTATTTATATACATATATCATATTTACGATAAAATTTATGAAAATTGATGCACCATTTTTTATTCCGGAGAAAAAGATCAGATCTTGTCTAATTCACCAATTCGAGGAAAGATACTAAATTTAGAGCCTCTATTCAACTGACATCCACCTAAGATCTTATACACTGAAACAGTTGACTTATAGCTCACCAACCCATGATGTATTCAATTATTATTTAGTTGAAATCCAGTTTTTGAACAACTTCGTGAATACACATGGCTGCCACAATTTAAGGCCACCATATTACCATTAATATAATTATATTTTGCAAACTTAGAAAGCACCAGCCACCACGTGTAATGGTGCCAACTTACAACGCAGTTCGATGCATTGAGCTCCTGTTATGATGTAATGATGCAATTTAAAATACGGTACGGTGCACTAAGCTTCCGCTATGCGTGAGGTTTAGGGAAAGGCTGGACCACAAGAATCAATGGTATACAGTTTTATCCTGTATTTTTACAAGAGATTGTTTTAACGGTTCAAATTTGTGACCTCCTCGTCACATGCCAGCAATTTTACCAGTTACGCCGAGGCATCTCGTGCCTACTTACTTGGTTGAAAAAACTTATACACCAAACTATTTTATTTGAAACTTTGTAATGATGGTTCTATATAGTTCTTATGCTTTTACAAGTATGTACTATTTTATTTAGATGCAGTAACATTATTGAACCTTTATTTTTTGGCTTTGTGGGCAGGCAAAGTGCCTCTTTTTTAAACCTCACAAATCATATGGCCTAAAGTAAAACCTAATCCTTCTACAAATTTGTCATAGACTTGGCATACAAAATTGAATCATATAACAAAGACGACTTGAGCCTATACCTTTCACCTTTTGACAAAAGTAAACATTTTCCTAAGTTGAATGTCGTTGAATCAATTGAATAAAAACCACATGCCCACAATTTTACAAGACATGTCCCGGAAAAAAAAATATATATTATATAGCCGCTCTCAAAATACTAGCTATATATATATATATATATATATATATATATATATATATATATATATATATATATATATATATATATATATATATATATATATATATATATATATATATATATATATATATATATATATATACATTCTATATGTTATATAGTACAAATTTTATACATTTTGTCGACTGCCAAATATAAATAGTTTCTGACGAAGATTAAAAGTGACAATACCTCAAAAAGAAATATACATCACATTCAACAAAATGGCCACCAAAATCTGCAGGTACAAGCATTCCAGTTGTAAAGGATCCCACAAAATCGTTATGGTAGATCTTCATTTGCCAGTTAAGCAAGAAAAAGATATCACATATAAACGAAGAATAAATATTAGCTACCATTTAGCTAATGCTTGAAAGCTGACGGTTTATATTTATTGTAGCATGCCTTTCTTTCTTCTATCTTTGTTCTTTTCGTAACGGTGGTGTCTGAGTCGAGTTTGTCGAGCAACCTGGTTAAAGGAGCAATGGCAAAAATATTTTTTTTACATATATACACAATGTAAATTTCTCAATGAAGGATGTTCGATTGACCACTCTTTAATGTATGTGGTTATGCCGCTGTAGAGGAGTACGACATGTTGGTGTAAAGAATTTACTCCTTTTTCTGGAGGAAGAAGAGAGATTTTGCCAAGTACCGAGTAAGGAAGCTAAAGTCGCTTCAATTTACCCCCTCTTACAATCTCATACAGTGGTATAGTTAAGAGACGGAAAAGAGTCAAGAACAATATAAGGGACGGGGAGGCAATAAGCACGCTACTGACATCGATTAAGGCAGAATTCGACACCTCCAAATACATAACATGGCTGAAGAGAGATTATAAAGTTGGAACACAATCAGATGTCATGTGTGCTTCTAAATAGAGATTTACAAGTTAACGATAAAAATGTAAGAAGGTTCAGTTTACATTATCCAAATTTCCACAAACTAAATTAACCAAGATGATATAGGTAGCACACATATCATTTTGTCAATGGCTAGGTAAACCTGAATAGTCTCGAGGAAGACATAACCGATATTTGCTTTTTCCAATTCTTCCAAAGTTAATCCTGCTTGGAATTGTCCACTCCAACTGCCTTAGGTATAGGATGAGAGGCGCCACAACTTGGTTCTCCCGAGACCTGTTAAACACAGTTTTCCGTTATACAGTGTTATGGTTAACATGATAAATAAGAAGATGGGAGAAAAGACATAAAATTTAGTTCAAATGGTACAAAGACAAGTGAAACCACAACAACAACAACAACAACTACCCAGTATGTTCCCACAAAGTGGGGTCTGGGGAGGGTAAAACCACAGAGTTGACAATTTGTTTCTTTGATAAGCAAATGCAAGAAATTATAGATTTCCTTTTCCACTTCTCTTTTGAGTAGTTCAGGCATAGATTGATCAAGTTTTGAAGCTCATACTACAAGCACTGCAACTTGCAATTAGCAAAGGCTATAGATTGACCAAGTCTTGAAGTTCACTACAAGTATTGCAACTTCCAATTAGCAACTGGCCAATTTAAGTATCTCTCTTTTTAATTCCATATTCTAGTGACAATGTGTGCTTATATATTCAAGTCAAACCAATAAAAATGTCCCCCCCCCCTCTTCTCCACCCCTCTATGTGTGTGCTTGGGTTTGGGGGGGGGGGGTTAGCATACACTTAGTAGTTTTGCTCTTTTAAACTTTTCAGATAACATGGAGTAACTTTTTTTTTTTAAGTACAAATTTTAGAATTGGGGCATTCCGAGAAAAAACTTAAATATGCTATTACTATTTAACTCCAAAGAAGCCTATCCTTAGCGAATATGAACCTTTTCTATTTCCGTAAATGGAAGTCATCAACATAGCATGTCCATGAAAACAAAAATGGAGCTGTGATCTTTGAGCTTTTGACTAGCAAAAAATATGTAGCAAAAGCATATCCAGAACCTCAGCTAGCTTCGCCTCTATCCACCATAAACAGGCTGTGTTCCATATAACTGAATACCGACTTGAATAAACATACTCACTTATAGCATACTTATATCTAAAATTTATCTCTAGCAAGATGCGGATACCACTTATTTCTCACTTTTTCGTCAGTAAAAGGTAAACCCACTTATTTCTCACTAGATGCTCATAATAATACTTTGGAATTCAACAACTTCATGCATAATGACGTGCCAATATTTTCTTTTGGTCAATTTTGTAACTATAGACAGTGTCTCAAAAATCCCAAAAAATGAGATGTGGCATAAACTAATATAAAGATGTGTTGAGAAGCATTATATTTGAGAAGGTGGGGGTGGCCCCGGTGGATGAGAAGATGCATGAAGCGAGACTTAGGTGGTTCGGGCATGTGCGGAGGAGAAGTCCTGATGCCCCGGTGAGAAGTTGTGAGCGACCGGCGGTGGTTGGCGTGAGGAGAGGCAGAGGGAGGCCTAAGAGGTATTGGGGAGAGGTGATTAGGCATGACATGGCTAGGATGCATATTTCCGAGGACATGGCCCTTGATAGAAAAGTCCGGAGGTCTAGTATCAGGGTTGTAGGATAGGGGCTCCTAGAATTTTTTGTACTCCTTTCCCGGGGTTGGGTGAGGCTTGTCAGGGCGACTCATAGATGATTCGTGCATTGGATTGTGTCCCCTTATGGTAGTTATTTATGGTAGCTACTATTTGATATTATTGCATGTCATTTTATGTATAATTCTTATGTTTAGATAACTATTTATGCGATTTCTGCCGGAATTACTAATGCTCTTTTATTTTTTTTTTGGTTGTTGCTTTCCCTTTCCTTCTCTAAGCCGAGGGTCGATTGGAAACAGCCTCTCTACCCTTTTGGGTAGGGGTAAGGCTTGTCTACATATTACCCTCCCCAGACCCCACCTTGTGGGACTATACTGGATAGTTGTTATTGTTGTTGTTGTTGTTGAGAAGCATTATATGTATATGATAATTTGTAGCAACGAAGCTTATCTAAATTCACCTTTCTACACCCGAATGCTAGACTTTGTTCAACAACAGAACAACCAGGTTCCTACTCATGAGGTGCGCCTACCATACATCTCAACGTGTATTACCACTGACTTTGAAAAACCCAGTGGCATATATGACTGTAGTTCCCAGCTAGGAAGTTCTTAGTCATATTATGAGGTATCGAAAATTGAATTTTTCTAAAGGTGCATGATACCAGTGGTCAAGGTACATTGTGGTAGTTAAAGAGTCAAGCTTGCCGAGAATACTCATGGCAAATAAACAATGTACAATTTCATCCTTATTCCTTAAGAGTGGCAAAGTCACTGGTCCCTAAAATGTGACAAAATCATCAGGCTCCAATCATAAGTTGAGGAGTTCGCAACAAAACTCCAGCTGGCTTTCTTGACCGTTAACCTAATTTTCCAATATGAACTTGGGAAAGAAATTTATCAGGGTGTTACTCCATTTATATCCAGAAATAAACAGGGGAAAAACAAAGATTTGAACTCTTAACATGTGTAGTAAACAAACTTGGAAAGGTGAATGAAACAAGAACAGATCACTCCAGTGAAGAAACTCAATTGAACTTATAAAGTGACGAAGCTATTTACCCTTTTAATACAGAAATAAACAGGAGAAATAAAAAAGTCAAGGTCTAACATGTCTTTGTGGGGAACAGCAGAATACCCCGGAAATATTCACGGTCAATTAATGAGAATAAAATGGAGAAATAAGAACATCAAGATTTCTACGTGGGAGCTCTTTCTAAATTAAGAAAAAACCACGGCCCAATAGGAGCAAAACAATATCACTATATTGAGATTATACTCTGCACTCGAGTATCACAAACTCCTCAAGACTAATACACTCAACATAAATACCCTCTTTTAATTATCTTCACTAGAAAGCTGCTCAAAACTCAGATATGTTTTTTTCTCACAGATGTGTTTGTTTTTGCGACTTGGATGATACAAATTTATTTTTTTGATAAAGGTAATATTATTACAACAGTACCAAGAAGGTACTCTAGAGAGGATCAGAATATACAATTTTTCCTTATCGACTCGGTGATTCCGAAAAATCCAAAAATTGCATCATACTATCTGATACGTTGTTCTTACACCAGAAATACAGATTTTATAAACATTTGAACTTCACAAAAGAAACATGTTATGTCCTTCCTTCGAAAATCTCTTGTTTCTCTCAAGCCACCCAGTTCAAAAGAAACATGGGAATAGTCTTCCATCTCTTTGCACCTACTCTACCCTTGCCAACAAAGTAGTAGCTTCTTAAAATCCTGTGGCATTGCCCAATCACTCCAAACAGGTTTGCAAATAAAGACCTAAGTTGCCAAGTATAGCTGCAATGCAAGAATATATGGCTGCTACTCTCCAAGGAATTGCTGCAGAGGAAACACCTGTTGCAGAGTGCAAAGTCCCTTTTTGTTGTCTATCTTGAGTAAGGACAGCACTCCTTGTTGCTGAACAGCTCAAACTGGAGACTTTAGGAGGGACTTTAGGCTTCCAGATCAATTTCCATGGCCAATCTTCCACCCATACTCCATCATGCTTCAAAAGATATATGTAACAGTTGCTAAAAGAGAAATATTAAGATTTACGTGCCAGCCAATTTTGAGTGTCCCTCCTGCTGCCATCAATTACTACATTCTGCACAGTTTTCAACAACAAACAAACACTGTCTCACCTCCCAATCATTCAAGTATCTTCTAAACTGAAGCTGTCATCCTGTATTAGTGAAGCATCCTGCCAGCAGAAAACTTTAATTGGATGAAATGCTGTATAATTCAATGAATTCCTCTTCCAGTACTCCAATTTCAAGCAAATAATTAGTCCAGAATCTAAATGTTTCCAGTCACACTTTAAATATAATTAGCTGCGGGAAGTCACCCCAAAGATTTGCATATCTGCTTTCATACAGCAACTCTGTCAGATACCAAAACAGGTTTAGGAATCCAGTAGTTCTCTTTCCCATACTTTGTGATGATTGCATGTTTTCAAGGTTCCTTTTTGCTATCATTCAATCTTCACAACCACTTACATAGTAGGCTCTTACTGCTTTAGATTCTTCACCCTTAAACCACCTCCTTTCTTGCATTCTATCACATTTTTCCAATCAACCAAGTGCATATTCATCTTTTCAAAATCTCCTCATAAAAAGTCAACTCTCAGCTTGTGACTTGTATGGTACAAATGAGAGAGAAATTCCCCTATTTATAGGGTAGAACGCTCATGTTAATGTATCTATGACATCAACAAGAAAATACAAAACTCAAACTTTGCATTGAAAATTCATTTAATGGCAGCCTGGCCAAATCTAAACTTGCTGAAGATTTTATGGTTGACTTTGACCTTCTTGCCAAAAGAAAGAGTGGAATAGACTTGAGTTTGGAGGGTTGACCCCAGAAATATCCCCTCCAGATTCAATCGGCTTCTTCAAGAACTTGGATTGCAGCAAAAGGAGTATATTGTCTATTGTGATAGTCAAAGTGCAATAGACTTGAGTAAAAACTGCATGTACCATCCAAGAACAGAACGCATCAACGTGAGATATTATTGGACTAATGAGCAAGTAGAGAACGAATTCCAAAAAGATGAACACGGGCGGAAGTCCTGGGAATATGTTGACCAAGATGACACCGCGACAACTTCGAGTATCATAAATAGAATTGTCAGCAACTCAGCGTGAGCTCTACCTAAGAAATCAAAGATACCTCGAGGGGGAGATTTGCGAGTTCCGACACCATTGGCCCATTGACAAAGGAGGAGGCTCTTCGTTTTGGCAATTATGTCAGAACAAATAATAAAATTTTCAGCAAGTTTGAATTTGGCCAATATTTACAATGCAAACTTAGAATCTGTCGATGTCATTGATGATATCATCATGGGTATTCTACTCGACTACTCCTATAAATAGGGCCACTTCTCTCTCATTTGTATCATCCCATTTTTTAAAACAAATACATTTGTGAGGAAAGACAGAGAGTATTGAGTGGCATATTAGTGAGAATACTTCAAAAGTGGAATTACTTTTGAGCCTCGAGGACTTTGTGACTCGACTACTCCTGCAGGTATTCTGCGGGTCCCAACAGTCTTAAGACAGCATGAAACAAACTACAGAACTTTTGCAAGTGTTCTGTTAACAAAGTAATTCTACTTCAAAAGTGGAATTACTTTTGAGCCTCGAGAACTTTGTGACTCGACTACTCCTGCAGGTATTCTGTGGGTCCCAACAGTCTTAAGACAGCATGAAACAAACTACAGAACTTTTGCAAGTGTTCTGTTAACAAAGTAATTCTACGCCCTCTCCTCAGAGAAATAGTTCAGAGGAGTTGAGAGTCATATCTAAAACTTAATTTCATAATAACGGAATAACCGAATGCTTAAACCTCATAAAACAAATTTGAAAGTACTTTAGTACTTTACAAAAGCATGAACTCAAATGGTAGATCATTGGAGAAGAGTGTTCCCTTCCATTATGACCTCATGCAGACAGGAAATTTTGTATAGGAACTTTTTAGCATACCAGATAGAAATAATTGGATAAGAAACAACCTACATATCTTTTGCCAAACCAAGTACATTACTTTGTATTTGTCTATCATTAAAATTAGAGAAATGAAGCAAAACACTATACTCGAGAATCCCAACTGAGAAAAAAGTCTAAGGTTGACATTATGTTCTTTTGCTGCTTTGTTCATTGGGGGTAAAACCTTTCATTTAACTTTGTTCTCTGGTTTCATGGTACTGTCATCATAAAGTTCTGGAAGAGGACAAGAATAGACCATAATCACCTAAATCCCCAGAGTTCTAGCATCATGCACATCAGAATGTCCTCAAAGATTCATCAGATTGATTCCTTAACCCATACTTCACAAATTTACATTCATCTTCAGAAATATATTATGTTCTCAATGTTATCATCAAGAATAGTATCGGGGTATTCAGACAGAGATAGTTAGGATGTGTTTGGTATGAAGGAAAAAATTCTAACTTTACAGTGTTTTGTCGGCCAAAACATTTGGGCAAAATACTTCCCTAAAGAATTTCTCCTCTAATTTCCGGCAAATAACATCCTTTGGATTCCTTTGGAAGAGTGGGGAAATCATTTTCCAAAGATACAATTTTCCAAGCTTCTGATCTATTTTCTAGTTCGCCACATAACAGGTGAAATTGATTAGACTGGAGGGAGTGGTAAATGACCAAACTAACCTTGAACTTACTAGTTTGGATGGCAGATTCCCCATCCCCATATGGATTTTCATGATGGACCGCAAGGCTAACTGTGGGCTGGACAATATCCAACTGGTCCAAAGTCATTTCAGTTGGGATGCTCATTTCTAGAAATGACTTTCTTCTCACCAATCAAATATCAGAAATTATTTTTCACTCACCAACCGCACACTGAAAAATAAGTTAAAATACTACTTAAAAAACATTTTCCAAGAAAATATTTTCCACGAAGAACATTTTCCTTCGTAACACACCCTCAATCTCTAATTTTCAAATGATAAACCGGACTGATGCTTCCCCTAATAAAAGGGGTATTACAGGCACAAGGAGGTCACTAATTTCAACAAAAACAACTCTTTCCTGAAGAAAGCTAAATGAATTTTGCATTTCCTATCAAATTTCAAACAACTTGTTCACCAAATTACCCAGATAACAGATATACCCAACCTCCCAAAACACAAACTCATCATATCAATCAACTAGCATCAATTCCAATTAGTTTTCCATTCCACTTATTCAGATATGTATGTCTATTCAGTATACATTTGCCAACCACACACTAAAAAATAAGTTAAAATACTATTTTAAGAAGCAGAAAACATTTCGCTTCGTAACAAACACACCCTTAGTCTCTAAGTTTCAAATGATGCACCGGATTTTGATGCTTCCCCTATTAAAAAGGGGTATTACAGGCACAAGGCGGTCACGAATTTCAACAAAAAAATCTCTCCTGAAGAAAGATAAATGGTTTTTGCATTTCCTATATCCAAATTTCAAACAACTTGTTCACCGAATTACTCAAAAAATAGATGTATCCAACCACCCAAAACACACAAACATCATATCAATCAACAAGCATCAACCCCAATTCCATTCCGCTTATTCAGATATGTATGTCTATTCAGTATTTCCGCATGTGCGCCAATGAATTTCAATCAAAACACTAAGCAAGAAGTCACTGCCCCCTAGTTTGGGTCGTGAAAAAATGTGAACAAGACCGTGAGTCCCTGACTCAAAGACTTATCTCGGCACATAGAGTTCAGGCCAAAGCGGACAATACATTGGCAGTTGGGCCTAGGCCATGACACAAGATCCAGCTCATATATTTCCCAACAAGAACAAACTTTTCAGCCAAGTCAACACGTCTAAACAAAAGATCACGTCTTTATAATCAAATGACTTAAGGAATGATTGGTGTTGGTAGCTTACAAGTTTTTCAAGCAAGTCAACGCGTCGAAACAAAGATCACACCTTTATAATTGAAAAACTTACAGAATTATTGGGTTTAGCAGCTGATGGTTTAAAAGGACAAGCAGGAGCTGCTCTTTCCGGTCTCTGATACTCCTTTCCAAGCATTCGATAAATCTTAGCCTAAAATAATCCACACAAAAGAGAAACGAAAAATTAGCGTTGTAAGCATCAAAATTAACGGTTTAATTTAGTATTTAAGGATCTTACCATAAGGATATGGAAGAGAACAGGTAATAAATTAACGATCGGGACGAGGAACAGCGGTATTAAACACGCTACGCAGACCTATAATATTTGCGAAAAAATGAAAAATCAGAAACTCATATAAAAAGATTATGGAATTAAATTAAGGAGAGGGAATAGGATTTGAGTCTTACCATTTTCGATTGCTTTAGAGGGCTTTGTTCTCTTTGCTCTCTCGTGCGTATATACTATCGAGAAGAAGATGTGCTAACCAAGAATGTGACTGTCAAATTTTGGGCAGGGGCGGCCCTTCTAAAGGAAGTAAAGAAACTATATTTGTGGGACCCATTTTTTATTATAGGTAAGAGATTACGAGGCTAAGCTTATAATTGTTTTTTTTATTATCTATGGTTTGGTAAAATTAAAATTGTTTAAAAGTTAAATGCTTATAAATAAAAAATAAGCCAAAAATCATAAATTAATCCCCAAATTATCTAATTTCAGCTTATAAGTACTTTAGGCTTGCCAAAATATTTATTATTCTATCCCTAAAATACTTCTTTTCAAAATTAAACTCTTCGTATACCCGGTTCTTCAGCTGTTTATTATCAATTTCAGCACTTTTATCCAAACACATAACTATTTTTTTTAAATCAGCTTCAGCACCTAAAAATACTTTTCAGCACATAATGCTTATCAACTATCCTAAATCAGCTAAGCCAAACGGCCTCTATATATAAATTCAAAAAAGAGCTATGTAAAATAAAGAAGTTCTATTTCTTTCTTTAATAAATATAAGAGAATAAGTACTTGCAACTGGTAGATTTCTACCAAGGGAATTGCACTTGAAATGAATATCAAACCCGAATTTCACAAGAAATATGTGATATATAGGAAATAACAATTTGATGAGCAATGTTAATAATGAAATCTCAAAATATTTCGAAAAGTCATTTAGAGTTGATTACTTTTTATACATAATAGACAAGACTATTTATTCACTTCAAAATAGATTTGAACAACTCGAAGCATATGAAAATATTTTTGGTTTTTTATTTAGTAGTAAAAAACAAGATCGCTAGATCAATTCGATATTGATAGTTTAGATTTATTTTATGAATTAAAAATATTCAAAAAAATAGTACAATTAGAAGATAACAGTTTAATTATTGATACACTTAATCAAATAAAAAGATTTAGTTCTATTTCAAATGCCTAAATTGCTTATGAAATATTGCTTCGGCGGAAAGAAATTTTCAAAATAAAAATTGATAAAATCTTACCTAAGAACAACAATGTCACAAGAAAGGTTAAATGGATTAGTTATATTATCAACTGAGAAATACTTATGTCACGACCCGGAGTTCCCACCCTGGGGAGTCGTGATAGCGCCTAGTAGTGAAAGCTAGGTAAGCCAATTATTTCAACTACTTACGTTTTTTCCATTTTTAATCCTTTTAACAGTTATGAATCAACATTATATAATCAACGAAATTAAATAAGCAGAAGAAGAAATTATAACCATTTAAATATTACTAATACAATTCCTTAAATATATACTACCCAGAACTGGTGTCACAATTTTACACACTGTCTAAGAATACTACATATAATGATCTGAAAGATAAATGCAACATTATCTCTGAAATACATAAAAGAAACAAAATGGAAGGGTATAAGGAGACGCCAAGGCCTGCGGACACCTGCAGGATTACCTCGGGTTTTCGAATGAACTAAAGGCAGCAATCCAAAGCTAATGTCTACTCTATTAACCGGATCTGCATAAAAGAGTGCAGAATATAATTTTAGTACCACCGACCCCAAGTGCTAGTAAGTGCCTAGCCTAACATCAGCGAAGTAGTGACGAGGCTAGGACCAGACTACCACATAAACCTATGTAGTTAAATAATATACAGCGAAAAAAAACAAAACTTTACAATTAAAGATATGAAGGGGAATCATGCTGCGGGGAACAACAAGTACCAACAGAAAACCAGCAGTTAAATTTGGAGAAACCATAACTCAGTTATTAATAAAAATCAGGAAATCAAATATAAGTGCACGACATCACCCTTTGTGCTTTTACTCTCATCCTCACTATAAAAATTAATATAATCGGCACGGCATCACCCTTCATGCTTTACACTCTCAAAATCATGCACGACATCACCCTTCATGCTTTACACTCTTCCTCACCCAAGCAACAATCACAAATCAATTTGGGCAAGGGAATCAATAAAATCACAATAAAAATCACGTAACAATAGAAAATCAGTAAATAAACGTGAAGAACACAATAACTCAAATATCAGCAAGAATCGGGAAAATCAAGGACAAGTGCACGGCATCACCCTTCCTGATTTTACTCTCGTCCTCTCCATAAGAATCAATATAAACGGCAAGATATCACCCTTCGTGCTTTTACCTTACATAACCATGGCATGGAATGATCCTTCGTGCATTATCACTCATATAAAGGCACGAAATTGTACATTATGTGGTACGGCATCACCCTTCGTGCTTTAACACTCTCTTACAAATAATATGCACGGCATCATCCATCGTGATTTAACACTATCTCACAAATATCATGCACTGCATCATCTTTCGTGCTCTAACACTCACAAAATAATAAGGGCAACAAAATTAATAGAATTACAATAAAATTTCGGCAAGAGAACAATAGTACAACAATCATATCCCGACAAGGGAAACTATATCAAAGCAATAACATCCCGTCAAGGGAGATAATATCAAACGTAACAATATCCCAGCAAGGGAGGCAATGTTATAAACCTATTCTCTTTTCCATAATTTTTTCACAACTCAATTCATGAGTCAATGCTCTACAATGTTCAATTGCCAATAATATTTCCACATATCAATTCACAACTTGAGCCGACGATCTACAATATTTAATTACCAATAATACTTCCACAAGCCTTGTTAATTAATAGGTATCATCACATAAAGAATGAACAATACAAAACGGAGTCACATTTATCAAAGTATAAGACTCACGGGCATGTTCGACACCAACGTATAGATACTCGTCAACATGCCTATATGTCGTACTCAATAGTTAAAACATAGCAAATAAGACACAACTCCTAATACCTCAAGCTAAGGTTAGACCAAACATTTACCTCGATGCCACGAATACAATTCAACCCTCAATTATCACTTTACCTCTTGATTCCACCACCAATTCGTTTGTATCTAGCCACAAGTTACTTAACTATATTAGTTATTGCTAAATGAATCAATTCTAATGCATGAAGATAGATTTCTAGAGTTTTTTCAAAAATCGACCCACGGGTCTGCTTGGTCCAAACTCGAAATTCAGACCAAAACCCGATTACCTATTCACCCTCAAATCCGAATGTATGATTGATTTTGGAATCCGACCTCAAAATTCCCAATTCCATTATGAAACTCTAGATTCTAGGATGAAATCTTTTAAAAGCAAGTTAAGGAGTGAAAGAAATGAGTTTAAAATTACTTACTTGTGTTTTGTAGAAGAAAAAGTATTTGAAAAATCGTCTCTTATGATTTAGTTCTTTGAAAATTGAAAAATAGCTGAAGAGTCCCATCTATATACTCATCTCAAATCCTCACCGCAGATCGCATAAAAAGGATCCCGCTCGCGGAGCTCCACCGCGGACCGCAAAATATCAAGCGCGGACGCTAAAACATTGTCTTGCTCATCGTGGACCGCATTAATTCCACCGTGGCCGCGATGATCCCACCGTTGTCGCGAGAAATCTTTGCAAACCACGATGCCTGGTTCAGAGACCTACAACTTCCTCAACCTGCAACAATTATTTTTCTAAGTCTAAATGCATTTCGTGGCCTATCCAAAACTCACACGAGCCCTTAGGTCTCCAAACTAAACATGCACTCTAACCTAAAAATATCATACAGACATGCTCGTGCGATCAAATCATCAAATTAACACCAACCACTATGAATTAATCTTCAAATTCATGAAATCACTCAAGGACGTCAAAATTTTCATTTTCTCAAATAAGGTCCGATTTATACTAAACGGACTCCGATTCTTACCAAACTTCACAAATTAAACTAAATTATTATTTCAAACCTGCACCGACTCTGGAATAAAAAATAGGGGCCCGATGCCATCAATTTTAACATCTTTTATTTCCTAAAAACTCATATTTTCCAGAAAATAATTTTCTTCAAAAGTCATTTATCGGGCTTGGGACCTCGAAATTATATTTCGGACATAGGTTTATGTCCCATATTTTCCTACGAATCCTCCGGTATCGTCAAATCACGAGTCCAGGTCCATTTATCCAAAATGTTGATCTAAGTCAACCTAAATTCATTTTAAAAGCAAGTTTTATCACTTTCACAAATTTTCACATAATGGCTTTCCGGATGCACGCCCGTACTGCATATGAAAATCGAGGTGATACAAAAGGGACTTTAAGGCCTCAGGACACATAATTTATTTTCAAAACAAGTGATGACCTTTTGGATAGCCACATTCTCCACCTTTTAAACAATAATTCATCCTCAAACGCGCATAAGAAGGAACTACCTGAGTCGAAAAAATATGGGAATAACGGCTATGCATATCGAACTCAAACTCCCAGGTCGATGCCTGAATAGGCTGACCTCTCCACCGAACACGAACATAAAGGAAACTCTTCGATCTCAGCTGACGAACCTGCCGGTCTAGAATAGCTACCGGCTCCTCCTCATAGGAGAAGTCTTTGTCCAATTGGAGAGTGTTGAAGTCTAACATGTGGGATGGATCGCCGTGATACTTCCGAAGCATGGACACATGAAACACTGGATGCACAACTGATAAACTTGGTGGCAACACAAGTCTATAAGACACTCCTCCCATTCGATCAAGAATCTCAAATGGGCCAGTGAATCTAGGGCTAAGTTTGCCCCTCTTACCAAATCTCATCACGCCCTTCATAGGTGACACCCGAAGCAACACCCGCTCGCCGACCATAAATGCCATATCATGAACCTTTTGATCGGCATAACTCTTTTGTCTGGACTGAGCCGTACGAAGCCTATCCTGAATTATCTTGTCCTTGTCCAAGCTATCATGTACTAGATCCATACCCAACAATCGAGCCTCTCCCAGCTCAAACAACCCAACCGGCAATCGACACCGCTTACCATATAAAGCTTCATAAAGAGCCATCTAAATGGTTGGCTGGTAACTGTTGTAGGAAAACTCCACTAAAGGCGAAAATTTATCCCACGAGCCTTGAAAGTCAATAACACAAGCTTGAAGCATATCCTCTAAAATCTAAATGGTACACTCGGATTGCCCATCCGTCTGAGGATGAAATGTCGTGCTCAGCTCGACCCATGTGCCCGACTCACACTAAACTGCCCTCCAAAAATACAAGGTAAACTACGTACCTCAATCAGAAATGATAGACACAGGCACACCATGAAGATGAACAATATCCCGGATATAGATCTCAACTAACCTCTTAGAAGAATACGAGACTACCACAGGAATGAAATGCGCTGACTTGGTTAGCCTATCAACAATAACCCACACTACGTCAAATTTCCTTTGAGCCAGTGAGAGTCTAACAACAAGGTCTATTGTGATACGCTCGCACTTCTACTCGGGAAGCTCAATCCTAAGAAACAAACCACGAGGTCTCTAATGCTCGTACTTTACATGCCGGCAATTCAAATACCAAGCCACCTATGCAATAATATCCTTCTTCATCCTCCTGCAGAACCTCTTAAGAAAGCTTCAAATTCTTGAAATTCTTGTCGTGCGACTTTGTTGATCCGAAACTGAACTTTAATATTCTATTTTCTCGCAGATGGCGAGGACTCGTGCTACAGGACGAGGCGGACGACCACCATTGCCACCTGCTAGAGAGTGTCCCCGTCTTATTTCTAGGTCTTATCAGTAGAGAGGACAGCCCTCATCATCTGGTCCTTCTACTTCAGCACCCGCCCCGCCGGCTAGGGGTGAGGGTCAGTCAGCTAGGGGTCACCCTCGAGGGGGAGGCCAATCAGGTGGCCAGGCTCGTTGTTATGCTCTTCAGGGTCGTTTTGATGTGGTCGCTTCTGATGCTGTCGTTACAGGTATTATTTCAGTCTGTCACAGAGATTCCTCGGTTTTGTTCGATCTCGGTTCCACTTATTATTATGTATCTACATATTTTGCTCCTCATTTGGGCACGACCTGGGGGTGTCTTGCGTTGCCCGTGCATGTATCTACCCCGGTGGGTGATACCATTATTGTGAACCAGGTGTACCGGTCCTTTCTTGTCACTATTGGGGGTCTAGAGACCTGAGTAGACCTGTTGCTATTGACCATGATCGATTTTGATGTTATGTCGGGCATGGATTGGCTATCTCTGTGTCACGCTATTCTAGATTGTCATGCCAATACAGTCACATTGGATATGCCGGGTATTCCGAGGATCGAGTGGCGAGGCATGACTGATTATGTAACCAGCAAGGTAATATCTTTCCTCAAGGCCCAACGGATGGTTGGGAAGGGATGTCTTTCATATTTGGCATTTGTGCGGGACGTTGGAGCTGAGACTCCTAATAGTGATTATGTTCTCGTTGTGCGGGATTTTCCTGATGTGTTTCCCTTAGACCTGCCGGGCATGCCGCCGGTCAGGGACATTGACTTTGGGATTGACTTGGTGCTGGGCACTCAGCCTATTTCTATTCCTCCTTATCGTATGGCACCAGCTGAGTTGAAAGAATTGAAGGAGTAGCTTCAGGAACTCCTAGATAAGGGGTTAATTCAGCCGAGTGGGTGCACCGATCTTGTTTGTTAAGAAGAAGGATGGCTCAACGAGGATGTGAATTGACTATAGGCAGTTGAATAAAGTAACAGTAAAGAACAAGAATCCTCTGCCACGCATTGATAATTTATTTGATCAGTTCTAAGGAGCTAGGGTATTCTCGAAGATTGATCTTCGTTCTGTCTATCACGAGCTGAAGATTAGAGATTTTGATATTATGAAGACAGCCTTCAGGATGAGATATGGGCACTATAAGTTTCTTGTGATATCTTTTGGGTTGACCAATGCCCTAGTCGCGTTCATGTATTTAATGAACAGTGTGTTCCGGGCATATTTGGACTCCTTCGCTATCGTGTTCAAAGATGATATCCTGGTGTACTCCCGTAGCCAGGAGGAGCATGCTCAGAATCTGAGAGTTGTATTACAGAGGTTACGGGAGGAGAAGTTGTATGCAAAGTTATCCAAGTGTGAGTTCTGGCTCGAGTTTGTGGCATTCTTGGGACACGTAGTGTCCAGTGATGGTATTCGGGTGGATCCGAAGAAGGCAGAGGAGGTGCAGAGTTGGCCTAGACCGACCTCAGCTACTGAGATTCGTAGTTTCCTGGTATTGGCAGGGTATTATCATCGATTTTTCAAGGGTTCTCTTCTATTGCTTCACCCTTGACTAGGTTGACTCAGAAGAGTTCTCTATTTGTGTGGTCCGAGGAATGTGAGAAGAGCTTTCAAAAGCTCAAGACAACATTGACCATGGCGCCAGTCTTGATATTGCCATCAGCTTCAGATTCTTATACTGTGTATTGTGATGCCTCGAGAGTTAGCATTGGATGTGTGTTGATGCATGAAGGTAGAGTTATTGCTTATGCTTCTCGCCAATTGAAGCCCCATGAGAAGAACTACCCTGTGCATGATTTGGAGTTAGCAGCCATAGTTCACGCTCTGAAGATTTGGAGGCATTACTTATATGGTGTCTCATGTGAGGTGTACACGGATCATCGCAGTCTTCAGCACTTATTCAGACAGAAGGACCTTAATTTGAGATAGCAGAGGTGGTTGGAGTTGCTTAAGGATTATGACATCACTATCTTGTATCATCCGGGGAAGGCCAATGTGGTGGCCGATGCTTTGAGTGAAAGGTGGTCAGTATGGGCAGCTTAGCTTGTATTCCAGTTGGGGAAAGGCCCTTTGCATATGATGTTCAGGCGTTGGCCAATTGGCTAGTGAGATTGGATATTTCTGAGCCGAGCTGAGTGTTGGCTTGTGTTGTTTCGCGGTCCTCCTTATATGATCGCATCAGAGAGCCTCAGTATGATGATCTACATTTACTTGTCCTTAAGGACAGAGTTCTACACGATGATGCCAGAGATGTGACTATTGATAGTGACGGTGTTCTGATGGTTTTCTCCCGTGGGATGGTTTGAGCCTGGCGAGGCTAGATTGCTTGGGACAGAGTTAGTTCAGGATGCCCTGGAGAGAGTGAAGTTGATTCAGGAGAGGCTTCACAAAGCGCAGTCACGCCAGAAGAGTTATGCGTACCGTAGGGTTCGAGATTTGTCTTTCATGGTTGGCGATAAAGTATTGTTGAAGGTTTCACCCACGAAGGGCGTTATGCAGTTTGGGAAGAAAGGGAAGCTAAGTCCCAGGTTCATTGGCCCTTTTGAGATACTCAGGAGGATTGGGGAGGTGGCATATGAGCTGGCTTTGCCACCCAGCTTGTCCAGTGTTCATCCAGTATTCCATGTGTCCATGGTCCGGAAGTATGTTGGGTATCCATCTCATATGTTGGACTTCAGTACGATTCAGCTTGATGGTGATCTATCTTATGATGTGGAGCCGTTGGCTATTCTGGGTAGACAAGTTCGAAAGTTGAGGTCCAAGGACATTGCTTCAGTTAAGGTGCACTGGAGAGGCCGACCCGTGGGGGAGTTTACTTGGGAGGTCGAGCAAGAGATGCGGAGCAGATATCCATACTTATTTGAGACTCCATGTATGTTTCTTGACCCGCTCGAGGACGAGCATTTGCTTAAGTTGGGGAGAATGTGATGACCCGGTCCGTCATCACGTGAGTTTCCATCCCATTTTCCCCATTATATGCTTGTTCATGTTTCAATATATGTGTTTGGTGAATTTTAGTCAATTCGGATCAGGTTTGATAGGAAATGAGACAAATAGTCTCTTTGAAGAAGGAATAGTTGGGAAAAGTAAACCGGATGTTGACTTGAGAGTTAGAGGGATCATAATCGAATTCTGATGGTTCGGGTAGCTTCGGGGGGATCATTTGTGGCTTAGAAGAGTGATCGAAATTGAATTTGGAGGTTCGGTGTAGAATTAGGCTTGAATTGGTGAAGTTGGAATTTTGGCGAAATCCGGTCGACAAGTGACATTTTGATCTGGGCGTCGGAATGAAATTTCGATAGTTGCAGTAGCTTCGTTAGGTGATTTTGGCTATGTCTGCAAATTTTCAGGTCATTCGGACATCATTTGGTCGGGTTTTTGATTGGATGTTGGTTTCGGGAGTTTTAGTTGAAACTTAGGCTTGAAATCCGCCTTGGTTTGATGATTTCCGTGTTTAAGGGTGTGTTTTCATGATTGGAACAAGTTCATATCGTATTTTGGAGTAGGTTGGTAGTTTTCGTTGGGGCCCCAAGGGCCTCGGGGTGAATCTGGGGGTCCAAACGGACCATTTTTGGCTAATGGAACAGTCAGTTTTGCTGTCATAATTGGAGGTGATTTTTGTTCTCTGCGATCGCATGGGTACTCCTGCGATCGCGTAGAAGGATTTGGGAGTCAGCACTTTTGTTCTTTGCGATCGTAGAGATGAGGCTACGATCGCATAGTATTGGGCAGTGAAGCAGTGCGATCGCACTGAACGGGACGCGGTCGCATAGAAGGTTTTGAGGGCAGCTTATTCTTGCACTATGCGATCGCATGAGTAAGGTCGCGATCACATAGAGTATTTTGGAGGCCAGAGAATTTATTCATCGCGATCGCATGCCAAGGGCTGCGATCGCATAGGGTTAAATTGGCTGACATAAGGGTTTTTAGCATAACGTTTCAGTCGCGAACCATTAGTCATTTTCCTCCATTTTTGAGTCTTTGAGAGCTAAGTAACGAGATTTGAAGGGGATTTCATCGGGAAATCATTGGAGATTTGGCATCCGATGAGGTCGATTTGTGAGGCAAGCGCAAAGCGAGCTAGGACTTTTGCTGGTTCGAGGTGAGTGGTAGTAATAAATGATATGGTGAGGGTTTGAAACCCCGTATTTGCACTATTCAGTGCTATATTGAGATAGAGCTCGCGTCATATGACGAGCGTGGTGGTATTGTGACTGGGGATTTGGACTTGGTCCTTCCCGATTGATAGTTTATAGTGCATATAGACTGATACTGAGCTTATACCTGTATAATTGGGCTAGTTGCCATGTTTGGGGCCTTGTGCCGATCTGTAGTATATTAGGGGAACTTGTGGAGTCAAATGACCTCTAAACTAAGTTGAGCACATACTCTCAGCCGTATTCGTAGCCGTATAGCATGACATGAACCAGTACTAGATGTGTACTCTAAGTGACAATACCCAGGGTTGAATACCCTGTTCTAGCTGAGTGGGCCCGAGAGGCTAAGTCTATATTGACTGAGCGGGGTCGAGGACCCATTATGAGGTGTTGTTATATATACCAGATCGGGCTGCACGCCGCGGCAGTATATACATATACATATATTGGATCGGACAGCACGCCATAGTAATATATAAATATATGGATCGAAATATGGATCGGACTGCACGCCGTAGTATTATAGCGCTTGGGCTGAAGGAGCCACTCCGGAGTCTGCACACACCCCCAGTGAGCGCACTACATATTATTGGATAGGGCTGTGCACCGCAGCAGTATATCTATTATATTGGATCGGGCTGCACGCCGCAGCATTATACACACACACACATACACACACACACACACACACACACACACATATATATATATATATTAGATCGGGCTGCACGCCGCAGTAGGACTAGATCAGTGTTGGATCAGTGTGAGATAGTAGCGGACTGGAACCGGACTTACTTTGTAGAGATGATTTACCTGTACGGTTATTCTTAGAACTGTTTAGTGACAATGCATGTCTTTTTACTTTCAGTTATTATTTATTATTTGCTACTCACTGAGTTGAAAGATACTCACCCCACTCCCTGCACTTTATGTGTAGATACAAGTGTCCAGGAGGGCAGTTGAGCTATACACTATTGTTATTCTACTGCTATCGGAGGAGACATCGAGGTAGCTACCGACGTCCATAGGACCCGATCTCTCTCCTTCCTTCTATCTATGTCTTTTGTCACTCTACTTAGACTTGGATTGTATAAGGTGTTTTCTTTTCAGTTAGAGGCTCAGACTTGTGACACCGGATTCATTGGGCTGTATTTTGTATATTTCCGTTTCCGCAATTGTTGTTTCCATTATGAAAGGAGACTATTATCTCTAAATGGATCGGTATTAATTAATAATTGACTGGTCATCTGAAAATTGGTTGGGCTTGCCTAGCAATGTGTTGGGCGCCATCACGATCGAGGTTTGGGTCATGACAAGCTTGTGGAATAAATTAGGAATTCTTTCGAGGATCAAAGGAGGTTATGCACTTAAAAAGAATAATGAAGAAGAGTGCACAAAAATTGCTCAGGTTCTCGGCCCGTGCACTATGCCGCGCCAGTCAAGTAAAACTTGGCCAAAGTGCGCGGTGACCTGCCCAGGTGCACAACCATGCACGTCCTTCCGAAAAAATATTCCAGGGCTAAAATAATAATTTCGGAGGCGGCTCCCCTTCACCTATATGAATCCCAGCTTGACCAACAAGAGGGTATCTTGATTTTTAGAAGAATTTTGGAGGCAAGAACATGCAAGGAGCAAGACGGAAGATTAGAAAACGAATTTTTATCTTTCTTCTTCTCTTTGTTTTATTATTAGTGATGAATTCTTATATTGTGGTTGTGAAAATAATTATGAGTAGCTAAAATCCTTATTTTAGGGTTTGATGGAATCTCTTGGAGGATGAATTCTTGTTGCGTTTAATATAAATTTGCCATTGCATTTTCTCTACTTGTTCAACTATGTGATTATTGTGGTTGATTGAATGGACTTCAATTAGCTATGCCTATTTAGTGTGTATTACTTGGAAAATGATACATATTTAGGTAGTTGTTGAACAATATCACTCATAACGTATTTGAGGGATCAATACAGAGGGTTTCCAGATGGGATTAAGAATAACAAAACTTTGGTGCGATCTCGGTGAACGGTAAACTAGTGCTAGTGAAAGTAGTTCGGAAGAATACCTTTAGTAAATTGTTGTATTTGCTTGAAACAGAATTAGGACACCTAAAGTGCTCATGATCGATATAGAGTATCTAGGCGAATTTCTCGGAGACGTACAAAGAGGAGTCCGACAAGAAGGAAAATCGTAACCCTAGGTCTTTCTACTGCAACATTTGTTTTGTTAGTAATAAGATTAAAGTTTTTACTTATCTTATGTTAGTTAGTAAATATTCAACTCGTTATTCAATATTTTTGGAAGTTGATTACTTGAATTCTTATGAAACTAGCAGTTGTGGTTAGTACGTTAATTTCCTGTGAGATTCAGTTCTGATTGTAAAACGAATTATATGCAATGACCGCTTAATCCTTTTTATAAGGTATAGTCATGCGTTATCAATATTTTTTTTGGTAAGTAAATAATTTTTTTCACAAACCTGCAGGAGTTTTCCATTGATGCTAAAAGGAAAAATTTAAAATTGAAGTTGTAAAAGAGTTTTTGAAAAGCATATAGTGTTTAGATATGAAAATCATTATTTCACTTGAAATATTTCTAAAATTAAAAAAAAAAATATAAATTCGCTATTTTGAGTTGAAGTTGAAATAACATATCAAATTGGAAACCAAATATTAATCTGAAAATATTATTTCAAATATTTAAAATAAGTATTTCGATTTTTCTTCCTTTCCTTTTTTTCTGTATTTTTCCCATCATTCATCTCTTTTTCTATTCACCCCTTCATTCTTGTTATTTTTACTATATTTAAATGCCCAGAGAATCTCTACAGTTGTCTTAAAAAATAATGTTTGACTCAAAAGTTATCGGTTACTTTATGAATGCAAAACAATACATGTAGGTTGAGGGCCAATCATAGCAAGTCGTAATAAATCGAGAATCAAATAAGAAAAACGAAAATTAAGAGTAGTTTTTCTAATAACCGAAAATATGGATGATTTTTATTGATGATAATATGGTGGTCTGTCTTCCCATAGGGAGGTTCAGAACCTTACAATCATATTCTCTTTTGATCTTTCATTTTTCTAGTTTTCTTTTATGATTCCTCCCCCTTGTTTTGCTCTTTGTTTTTAGAGTCCCCGTGGGGAAGGAGAGGAATCCCCTTTATATGTCTCCTTTCTTGGTATTTATAGATATAAAGTGTACCAGCCGACTATTAGTGGTAGGAACCACGTTGAGAGGCCGCCTCTAACATGATGAATAGGCCATAATCTTACTGATCATCTTAGGCGGGCGTTTAAACAACGTTAAATTAAGGGAGGTCATGCCATTTATTAACCTTGCTTATTATCGATTATTATACGGTCTAATTTCAACCCATACAATTAGTCCCTCCCCTTATCAAGGTCGTCCCGTGCTCAAGCTTGATGAGCGAACTTTATCGACAATGATATAGATAATTTTTGGATAAGGAGTGGATGACTATTATTTGGACCGAGGTCACACTTTTCATGGTGATGGCCCGGTATTGTAGAGTTTTCCAACATCGTTTTTTCATAGAACAAGATCATCGGACAACCTCCCCTCTTCCCAATCATGAGGACGTATGGTTTTTTCAACACGACTACGGAGGGACCGGAATTTGATCTCGTTCTATTTTGAGACTTTGCTTTGGTCGTGCAGGCGTCATCGGCAGCGGGAGGTAAATCATATGCAGCGTGTACGGATACGGTGTAAATGGTGTGTTCCGAGCTTTGAGGGCACATGGTACATTCCGCCCTTATTGACAGGACTCTATATTTACTCTGATTAGCAAGGTGACGATTGCGGTCGAGTGGTCACTTGATGATGTTGGTCGTGGCGGCACCTATCTTGGCAGAATTGAACCGTTTTTTACGGTTGGATATGTAGTTAATGATATCCATCGGTTTTTCCAAAATCATTTATATTGCCTATAAAGGTAACTTGGGATATCAGTTTCTTGGTACACTACTGTTTGTCTGAGAGATTCTGGAGCTCTTGCCCTCTGCAAATTCATTGTCTCTTCTCTTATCGCGATAAGCTTCGTCATCTTCCAGTAAATTCGATTTTTCATTCTTCTAACAATCGAGCGATGGCTAGCTCTTCTTCCCGTGAAGTTCTTCCAGTTAGTTTGCCGGTCAACCCTCTGGAGATTGAAGGGCCACCTCCAGTACTAGGAGGAGAGGGGCAGACTGAGGCTGAGGGGGTTCCATCGGTAGATGAAATACTCCCTATATCTGGAGGTCTGGCGACAGATTTCACCGCTGATGGGGGGAGGATCCCGTGGATGAAACCCCACTAATGGGGGAGATAGGCATGGACCAACTGTGGGAATAGGGGTTTGTGCCCACTCATGCTGATATTATTCTTGCTCGGCATGAGGAGAGGGTTCACATTGATCGCTTAGGGTAATGTGTTTTTTACGCGTACCCCTTCAAGCTGGGGTTCAGAGTTCCACTTCCCACTTTGATAATGGACTTATGCCGTTACTATAGGGTATGCCCGGGCCATCTCACACCCTCTCTATACAAACTCCTGGCAATGTTTTTGAAATATAGGGACTTGGCCGGCATGACGGTCACGCTACAGCATGTGCTTGCCCAGTACGCTCCTCAACGAGTGCGAGGCACCATGCTTCGGGCGAGCCCACGTGGGTCGAGGGGCTGACGATTGCGTTGGACGATGAGGTTGAGCCTTGTCCATTTGAACAGTTCTTTTATATCAGGACCGAGCATTTGGTGGCGTCCTCTCCGGGGTTCCCGGAGGTTTGGAACCATAGACGTGAGTTATCTTTATTGAAACAACATTTTTCATTCCTTCTTTCATCTTTTACTATGTTTAAGTAAATACTGTCTTGTCGTTGCTTTCATAGCCGAGAGATCACCACCGACTTTATTTGTTGGGATGTGTGGGTGGCTCTAAGTCGTACTTCCTCATACCAAAGGGATTCGCACGTGGGCGTCCTTTTGGGAGAAGCACAATCATGGGTAAGAAGTTTGTTCTTTTGATTCGCTTAGTCTAGGGTTTAGTAGATTCTCTGACCTCGCCTTTCTGTTGCATGGAAAGTGAATCGCGGTAGAGCTCCTCAACTAGCCTTTCGGTGGCCAGGTGCGATTGCTAGGTTCATTGTGGTGCCGACGCTGTGCCGCGTACCGAGGGCTGCATCGGTTGAATCTTTTGCGTCTCCTTCTCCTTCTCGTCCTTTATTTCGGGAGGAAGGGCCATCGGGGGTCGTTCGCCCTCGAGATGGCTCATTTTCATGCGAAGAGAAAGATAGGCCTTTGATTATGCATAGGGTTGCTTTTACTCCGGCTCCTCCCGTGGTGGCCGCGTCTGTGCCGCCCGTTATAATTAATGTGGATTCTCCTTCTTTGAAGGTAGGAGAGGGTACGACTGATGAGTTGGTATTTTACCATCTCATCTTGTCTTTAAATTAATACTTTTGTTATGTTTGAGCAATAAAATTGTGTATTCGATGCAAATTGCTTCTATTTTACAGGTTGTGTGTGATTTAGAAGTAATAGGGAAGAAGCCAAGTGAGAACAAGTAAAAAGGAGTCAAGAAGAGAGAAAATCTGGGAAATGGCCTCTGTAATCGCAAATGCGAAGAGAACCTTCGCAATTGCGAAGTGAGCAGAAAAAGAGAACCATCGCAAATGCGATAAATCAACTTCGCAAATGCGAAGTAGGCAGAAAAAGACAATCATCGCAAATGCGATGATCAGCTTCGCAAATGCGAAGAGGGCAGGAATAGAGAGGCATCGCAAATGCGAAGATCAACTTGGCAAATGCGAAGTCAACTGGAGAAGTCAATCTTCGCAAATGCGAAGAAGCCATTCGCAAATGCGAACCTTGGCATATAAGCATGAGTCGCAATTGCGACCATATGTTCGCAATTGCGAAGGTCGAGCTTCAGTTCCGGGCAATATTGGAATTTCACAAATCTAAACCCCAAATGATTGAGGATATATCTCTGAATCTCTAATCAATTTCTACAATCTTGAACATATTTTTACTCTTTGGCTTAGAGAGAAGGCTAGGGCTTTGCACACACACTTGGGTCTTGAAGATTAAAGCTTGTGGTTAAGGATTTCTTACCCATTTATGTTTATTTCTTCATTTCCTTGCTTTGTATTGTATATCTAAGTGTGTAGTATTTATTTCCAACACTTGAATCTTGTTTATGGGAATATTCATATTTAAAGTGTGGATTAAATACCTTGTTGTGCTTATGTATTGAATGATCTTTATATATTTATGAATTGAGTTATTGTTACTTTAATTATTCTTGTTCTTCAATGTTTCCAAAGAGATTAGCTAACTCTAGGACTCGCCCATTTACTTTGAATTAATTTTGGAAAAGATAATTCGAAGTTGGGAAAGATTAATTAACAAGAACTTGAGGCGTTAACCTTCACTTTATAGATTCAACCTAGGGATAGGATTGACTACTTGTAGCCTATCGGGTGCGCTTAATCTTCTAATTGAGATTAGGGATAATTCAATTAGGAAGTCTTGTTAGTCTTCGGAAGAAGCTAATTAAAAATTATTATCCGTGGCTAATTAACATAAACTCATTCATATTTGTAAAATCATGAAATACATTGGATCGTTACTTGAGTGTAATTCCCGATGCATTCATACTTGTAGCCATTGATCATTTTATTCGCTTTCTAGGTTAGTTTACATTTCCGCATTTAGATATAAACATTTTACAAAACCCAAAATCTTAAGTGTTTTGGCTTAGCGCGACTAGCGATAATTTTCTTGCATTCCTAATCGCCTACATATTGTTCTCTGTGGGATTCGACCCCGACTCATAGTTGGGTAAATATATTGCATACGACCGTGTCTATTGCTTTTTAGCGGTGGAAATGGACGTTATCAAAAATGGCGCCGTTGCTGGGGAACAATTTGGCGTAATTTAGGTTGTTTGAGAAGTAAGCGAAAGTGCTTTGGTCCAAACTTGTGAATATTTGTGTAATTATTTTTCTTACCTTGGGTCTATTTTTAGTGTTTGTTTCTTGTTTATTTTCTTAATTTTGAAAAATGGTATCATATAACGAAAATTGGTCGGATAGTAGTTGTTCATATTTTGATGATCCTTGTCCTTATTGTGGAGGACCACACTCATGGCAAAATTGTTTAAATTCTCCCGGGGGTGGATTGTGCGCACAATTCCAAACCCATGAGTGGAGTATTTGTGATAAGTGTGGTTTCCAAAATGGTCATTGGGATGATTGTGCTTACTTTTTATTCCCTTCCCCAAGCCCCTACTATGATGGTTCTATTTGTTTTGATGAGAATTATAGGGTTATGGAGGTGAAAGAATTTGAGCATGGTCAAAATGGAGAATTCAAGCTCATGTTGGAGTGTTTACTTGAAGAAGGAAACAAGGAAGAAAATGCCTTGGAACATCTTTTGGAGACTAGTCTCCAAAATGGTTTAGCACTAGAAAGGTTACACTCACAAATGAATGAAATGATCAAAGCCTCGGAAGTAAATGAAAACCAAGAATCCTTCTTGGATGTTGAAAATGAAAATCCTTCCTTGGCAATTGATCAAAACCAAGAAGAATTCTCTAATGCCCAAAATGAGAGAAAATTGCTCATGTTGGAGGTCATTCTTGAAAATGAGGAGAAGCGCAACTTTGCACTCGAGGACTTGAAACAATGCATAAATTACAATGGTGAACACATCCGCACTTTGGAGGATCAAATACAAATTTTGGTTGAGGCTAACTATGCCCAACAAATTTCGTGTGTGGATGAACGCCAAGAAGAGTCCAATTCCGAGGAAGAGAGTGAGCTTTACTTTGAGGAGTCAAGAATTGAACATCCGCCAACCAACTCAATGAGTGTTGTTGATGCCGGCAAAAACATGGAATTGGAGTCAACCGGTGTAAATTCTAATGTGGTTGTTGTTGACTCTAATCCGGGGGAAAAAGAGAATGTCAACATAGAAGAATTGCAAAGTGTGGGCTTAAAGTCACATTCCAACCATTTTTCAACCTTGGAATCGTGTGGTGACACGGGAGTTGAACCACATGAATCAATGAAGGAATGCGAGGAGGAACAACTTTGGCCATACATTTTACAGTTTGAGGAGGCAAGAAATCAAAACGACATTCCTCACTTGAAAGCCAAGAAGCGCAAAATGAAAATTTTAAGCATTGGCTCGAACATCCAATTACCACCCCCCATTGCTCGTGGTCATAAGCTTGATTCCAAGCTAGGGGCCCAATTCATATCATCCAAGTGGCGAGAAAAGTGGTAATGTTGTTTGTGTCGTGCCACGACATTAAATGCGGCGCTTGGTGGGAGGCAACCCATCGTTTTCAAAATTTTTAATCATTTTTCAAAAATTTTCATCATTTTGCAAATTTTCTTTTTTAGAATTGCTTAGAATATTATGTTGAACTAATCTGCCAAGTTTGAGAATTTTTGGAGTTGATTTGAGCAGGTGAGATGACCAGGAGAGGCCAAACCAGTAGCTGTAGGAAAATGCAGTGCCAGTTGTCGCAATTGCGAAAACATGTTCGCATTTGCGAACATTATCCCTCGCAATTCCCATGAAATCTTCGCAATTGCGAACTGTCCAGGAATGTGTGACCTTCGCAATTGCGAAAGGTCTGTCGCAATTGCGACTTCAGAGGCTAAAAAGTGATCGACATATCACTTTTGAAACAAAACCGATTGAAACACCGGTAAGGTTCCCAAGCTCACCTCCATCACCCTCATCACCGAAATTTCATCTTGTATCACTCCTCATTGCAAATAATCAGGTATGAAGCTTAATCTCACTGTTCCTTCTTCCTTTTCCTCATCTTCTCTCTTAATTTTTTTTATTTTCTTGTTCTATTATGGCAGCCCCCTTTTTCCCCAAAATGGTAAAAATAGTTTTCGTGAAAAATTGAAATTTCTGGGTGAGGCTTGGTTGAGAGTGTGTGCATTCGTTGTTGTGAAGGAAATTGGGGAAGTCTGAGTACCCAAAATACTTGTCAAATAGAGGAAAACTTGTGTGCTTTTGATGTGTTCGATGGAAGGCCCGAATGAAATTCTTGGCCAAACCATCGACATTTTTATTCAGGGTTGTTTATGAAGCTTAATACATGAGTTATGCTTGATTAATGATTGGGTTAGTCAAAATAATAGCTGGGATTGAAAAATTTTAGGGTTTAAGCAAAATACTCTGAAAATTGATTCTGGGACGATGGGTTCGCAATTGCGAATATTGTTTCGCAATTGCGACTTCGCAATTGCGAGGAATTAACCGAAATTGCGAAAAACTCTGCCCCAGCACAGTTCGCAATTGCGAGGAATTAATCGCAATTGCGAAGATCCCTGCTCTAGCACACTTCGCAATTGCGAAGATTTTGGTCGCAATTCCCAATCCAGCAGGCTTCGCAATTGCGAATATTTCCTGGGAAATGCGATATCAGACAGTGCACTTCTGAAAACCTGGAAAATTTGAAATTTTTTCTATGTCTGAGTATTGACTGTCCGATCATTCTTTTGGCATGTTTGCTTCATTTTGCACCATTCTTCATCGCCATGGCATGTTTTCACTTTTGTCACTTGTGGCAGGTATTATAATTGAACAATGAGTGAAAATCCCGAAGGATCCTCAAGTGACAACCCTGTGGATGAGGAGCAGGCATTTGATCAACATCGATTTCTATCAGTAGAATGCCAAGAAAGATACTATGCCGAGCTGATTTCGAAGAAGTTACTCCCGGAGAGTGGCATAGAGATGGAAAATGTCCAGGAACGCCTTCCAGAATTCCATCGAAGGCTGGTAGCAATAGGATGGGACTGTTTTGCTCCCGAACCTTGCCGAGCAAATGAACAATGGGTGAGGGAATTTTACGCAAATCTCCCGGCTATCAGGTTGAAGAAGCCACAGATGAGAATTCGAGGCAAGGTAGTGCGATTCGGAGCCGAAGACATCAATGCTTTCTATCACTTGCAAAACCATGATATGGGTCCATTCAGAGAGAAAGATTGTGCTTCAGGAGAATGGCTAGTGGCTAAACTTTGTCCGGGTGCAGGTGTTCCATGGGCCACTGAAAAAGAGGGATCACCTCAAAAGAATTCACCGCGGAGGCGAAGATATGGCTGGCCATTATATGCAGTCGCATCTCCCCGGTGTCAAACATTTGGAACATCCCTGTTACTCGAGCTCAAATGATAGCTTGCATTCTCGATGACATTCAGCTCAATGTGGGTGAGATCTTCATCAATGAACTGAGAGAGTACCGGCTTCAAAACAGCCCTTCTTTGATATTTCCATCACTTATCACCGAGTTGTGCCAACTGGCTGGAGTAGAAGAAGTTCCAGGGGACAATTGGGTAGATCCAGGGAAGCTTATTCATCCTTTGAAGAAAAGAGGAGAGGGTGGAGCAGTTAAGAGCAAGAAGAGGAAGATGGGCTATTCCTCTCATGTTGATCCGAGCAGTCAGCCGTCATCCTCTACAGCAGGACCATTTGTTGTGCTTGGCGAGGAAATGCGAGTGATTCGCGAGCTAGTGGCTGGTCTTCCCCAGGGGCCTGGGGAGACATCTGAGGGACCTGCCTATGTTTCAAAGAAAGACTTCCAGAAATATATTGAAGATCAAAAGAAGCAGGGAGACCACCTCAAAGCACTGGAGAAAGCGTACACTGAGCTGGCCAAAAGGCATGGCACATTGAGTACCTCACTGGACACCCTAGAGAAGTCCCACACCCAAATGGTCAAAAGGGAGAAGAAGCGAGATAAATTCTTCACTCGCATGTGGAAGGGTGTAAAGGGGCTATGGAAGGTCCTCAAGCCTCAAGACAGGCTACCATCGAGCAAGGCAGTGGAGGATGATGAGATTCCAGCTGAGTGGCCCGAGGAGGAAGGAGAGGAGGAGGACTCAGACTCCGATAGCGAGGAGAGCGATTGATGCAGTATTCAGGGAGCACATTCCTTCATTTTTACTCTATTATATTCTGTTGCATTGGGGACAATGCAACATCTGTGGTTGGGGGTGGCTTCTTGTATAACTGTTGTTTTGGTGGATTGATATAGTAGTTATTTTCATGTCGGTATTAGTATATTTTCTTAGTAGTTTTTAATTTTTTATATAGTAGTTTTTAATTGATATAGTAGTTTTTAATTTTTTTTTAGTAGTATGTTATATAATAGTGGCAATATCCTTGGTTTTCTTTATACCACGGTTCTTTTTCCAAGGATGCCAATGTTCTTCTTGAACCGGGTAAATTTTTGTTGACTTTTCCCAATGATGGATAGATTGACAGCTTTCTTAAGGGAATTAGTCTTGCAATTAAGAGTAGCTTTTGTTAAAATTAGAAAAATAAATGGTTTGGAGTTAGGATTTGTGTCCATTGGCCTAGTTGTGATTTGCTTGGTACCAACATACTTAAACCTTGGCATATGAAATTTTACTTGTTGAAAAAAGAAAAAATTATTGAAGTAAAGATGTCATGACTTTTAGACTCAACTTTTGGCTCTTTAATTCACTAAATAGCTTCCTTTATGCTATATGTGACCTCTTTGAGTCATTTGTTTCAATTGGATTTTGGATTTGTATTCCACTTGAGTTGTCATGTGCCATGTGTGGTGAGATTTATTTATGAATTCTTTTGTATTACTTGTGGTCTAGAACTTGCCCGGAATGTGCTTCAAGGCGAAATCATAGACTAACTTGGTTTGAAAAATGATATTAGGCCTTCCTTGGATCGCTAGCATGCCTTAAAAATTCCTACCCTTAAAGATTTTTCCTAGTCAACCCATTTTGAGCCTTTAACCTTATTCTTTGGCAACCGTATTACAAGCTTTAGCCCTTTGTTCTTAATTAATCTAGCTTTTGGCACCCTACCTCCCTAAGTACTTTGAAAGTATAAGCATAGGCTAAAAGCCTAAGTTTGGGGGTGAAGGTTGGAAATTGTGATATGTAAGTTGTTTGAAAATGGAAGAAGGTAGAAAAAAAAATATATATATATATATGTGAATATTGTGATAAGAAATTGTGAAAAAAGGGAAGACTAGGTGTGAAATGAAAAAGCAAAGAAAGGATGGAAAATACTTTTGAAGGAAGGAAACTTTAATTATAAATATTGTAGTGCTTTGGGAGGTTTTGGAGTCACTTTAACCGAAATTTTGCCTTACCTTAACCAAATGCCTAAACTACAACCCTTAAGTCCTAATTGATTTTTAACTAAGTTGTCTACATTAGTGGAGGAATACATGAAGGGCAAGCCTATGGTACTACTTGTATGCATTTGAACATCTTTTTGAGAGAGAGTGAATTCTTTCCATTTGATATCCCATTTTTGTTTGAAATTAAGATTCATGAGTGTGGGATTCTCTCTTAAATGTGAGGGCATATGAAATTTGGGTTGTGAATTTAATCTCATCTTCAATTGGAAAGAATGGCCAAAGAAAGTTGATTGTGATAGAGAGGCAAATTTTGAAGCTTTAGTGTCATGACTTGTTTGTTACTTTGATTTGCATTAGTGGTTGAGCACTTGAAGTACAATGAAGTTTATGTGATGTGCTTGATAATTCATATGCCTTGGAATAATTGTTGGTACCAATTGAAGTCATGCAATTGTGCTTAAAGTAGACTTTCTTTTTGGCTTGGTATTATGAAGATGCATCATTGAGTTAACCACTTGGGATGAGAGTTTGTTGCTTTTGTTGCTTGAGGACAAGCAATAGTTCAAGTTTGGGGGTGTGATGAGTTGGTATTTTACCATCTCATCTTGTCTTTAAATTAATACTTTTGTTATGTTTGAGCAATAAAATTGTGTATTCGATGCAAATTGCTTCTATTTTACAGGTTGTGTGTGATTTAGAAGTAATAGGGAAGAAGCCAAGTGAGAACAAGTAAAAAGGAGTCAAGAAGAGAGAAAATCTGGGAAATGGCCTCTGTAATCGCAAATGCGAAGAGAACCTTCGCAATTGCGAAGTGAGCAGAAAAAGAGAACCATCGCAAATGCGATAAATCAACTTCGCAAATGCGAAGTAGGCAGAAAAAGACAATCATCGCAAATGCGATGATCAGCTTCGCAAATGCGAAGAGGGCAGGAATAGAGAGGCATCGCAAATGCGAAGATCAACTTGGCAAATGCGAAGTCAACTGGAGAAGTCAATCTTCGCAAATGCGAAGAAGCCATTCGCAAATGCGAACCTTGGCATATAAGCATGAGTCGCAATTGCGACCATATGTTCGCAATTGCGAAGGTCGAGCTTCAGTTCCGGGCAATATTGGAATTTCACAAATCTAAACCCCAAATCATTTTTATACTCGTCCAAACAGACATTATTGGTATCTTTGGCATCTGGAACATATTTTTACTCTTTGGCTTAGAGAGAAGGCTAGGGCTTTGCACACACACTTGGGTCTTGAAGATTAAAGCTTGTGGTTAAGGATTTCTTACCCATTTATGTTTATTTCTTCATTTCCTTGCTTTGTATTGTATATCTAAGTGTGTAGTATTTATTTCCAACACTTGAATCTTGTTTATGGGAATATTCATATTTAAAGTGTGGATTAAATACCTTGTTGTGCTTATGTATTGAATGATCTTTATATATTTATGAATTGAGTTATTGTTACTTTAATTATTCTTGTTCTTCAATGTTTCCAAAGAGATTAGCTAACTCTAGGACTCGCCCATTTACTTTGAATTAATTTTGGAAAAGATAATTCGAAGTTGGGAAAGATTAATTAACAAGAACTTGAGGCGTTAACCTTCACTTTATAGATTCAACCTAGGGATAGGATTGACTACTTGTAGCCTATCGGGTGCGCTTAATCTTCTAATTGAGATTAGGGATAATTCAATTAGGAAGTCTTGTTAGTCTTCGGAAGAAGCTAATTAAAAATTATTATCCGTGGCTAATTAACATAAACTCATTCATATTTGTAAAATCATGAAATACATTGGATCGTTACTTGAGTGTAATTCCCGATGCATTCATACTTGTAGCCATTGATCATTTTATTCGCTTTCTAGGTTAGTTTACATTTCCGCATTTAGATATAAACATTTTACAAAACCCAAAATCTTAAGTGTTTTGGCTTAGCGCGACTAGCGATAATTTTCTTGCATTCCTAATCGCCTACATATTGTTCTCTGTGGGATTCGACCCCGACTCATAGTTGGGTAAATATATTGCATACGACCGTGTCTATTGCTTTTTAGCGGTGGAAATGGACGTTATCAACGACTGCGGCACATACTCCTGAGGATGGGTCGAGGGCGAATGATGCTTAGGTCTGCTTGGATAGAGAAGGAAGCACTACCCCAACAGCCAGTCTTTGATCCATATGGTCGAGATATGGGAGGCTTCCTGTGTGATCGTGGAGATTGGTGGGTCGAGTACTGTCACGACCCGGATTTTTCCCCCAACATCGGGATCGTGATGGCGCCTACTCGTGATAGCTAGGCAAGCCATTGTATTCATACTATCCTGTTTTTAACACAATTTTAATTAAACAAATGCGGAATACTTTATCGAAATGGAAATAACAAATCACAAGGTGAAAATCATACCTGAAATCCTCTACCCAAGACGTGGAGTCACCAACTCACGAACTACTATGGAATACTACACATAAAAGTCTGAAGGAAATATAACATAATTCTGTTTGTCTCGGAACAAAGAGACTACAGATAATAACATAATTAAAGAGAGAGACGCCGGGCCTGCGAACGTCTGCAAGCTACCTCGGTCTCAAATGTGATCAACTCCCACGCAATCAATTTACTGCTGCTGCTGCTGATCTTGATCGTAACCTGGACCTGTGCAAAAACGCACAGAAGTGTAATATCAGCACAACCGACCCCATGTGCTGGTAAGTGCCTGGCCTATCCCGGCGAAGTAGTGACAAGCCTAGGACCAGACACTCACATAAACCTGTGCAATTCAATATATATATGTGTGTACCACAAAATAACAAGAAATAATCAAGTATTAACACAATAATAAATACCATAAAGAATTCAACAATTAATCACAGTTAATAATTTCACAAGGAAAAGCAAAGTATAATGTAAACACAAGTAATATCACTTCAAGAAATAGCAAGCAGTTGCACGGCATCACCCTTCGTGCTTTTACTCTCATCCTCACATCCATAGTACGACATGATCCTTCGTACATGGTTCAATAACAGGGCACGACATGATCCTTCGTGCATAATCAATAATAGGGCACGGCATGATCCTTCGTGCATAATCAATAATAGGGCACGGCATGATCCTTCGTGCATAATCAATAATAGGGCACGACATGATCCTTCGTGCATAATCAATAATAAACATGGCACGGCATTAACCTTCGTGCATAAATAAATAAACATGGCACGGCATTACCCTTCGTGCATTATCACTCTTCCTCACCCAAATAACAATCACAGTTAAGGGCAAAGAAAGAAACAGTAATTCATAAACCGTCCCATCAAGGGCAATCAATACTTATCTTCACAACAAGTCCCAACATGGGAGAACAATAACAATTCATCTGTAATATATATCAAAATAATCATTTTCCCAACGACTCACGGTCATACTAGACGCCAGTGTATGGATGCTCGTCACCACGACCCATACACCGCACTCGATCACATAACACATAACACATAATCCTATTCCCTCAAGCTAGGATAGAACAAACACTTACCTCGAATGCTTATGAACAATTCAATCCGTGGGAATGTCTTTTCTTTCAATTTGGCTCCAATCCAACCGTATCTATACACAATTGATTTAGTATCATCAATTCTACTCAACAAACTACTTCTTAATACCAAATACAACTTTTACAACATTCTGCCATGAATAGTGAATTTCAACCCCGGGCCCACATGGTCGGAATTCGGGGTTAGAACCAAAATCCGGTTACCCATTCCCCCACGAGTTCATATATATAATTTGTTTCAAAATCGGACCTCAATTCGAGGTCCAATTCCCCAATTTATGAAAAACCCTATTTTCTAACAAAAACAAGAATTTTACCATGAAAATCTTTGATTTCTTATGAAAAACATGTTTAATGATGTTAGGAATTGAAAGAATTAAGTAAAAAGTGACTTACAATCGTTTTGATGAAGAAGAAATCCTTGAAGAATCGCAAATGGGTGTTTTGGTTTTGTAAAATGTGAAGAAATGATTGAAATTCGTGTTTTTCAGGTCTCTGTGTTCGCATTTGCGAACATGGGTTCGCAATTGCGAACCCCGACCAATTTCTGGAGTTTGAAACTTAAGCTAAGGGTGGTAAGTTCGCATTTGCGAACATTTGTTCGCATTTGCGAACTAATGTTCGCATTTGCGAACACATGCTGTATAGGCAGTGTTCGCATTTGCGAACAATGGTTCGCATTTGCGAACCAAGGCAATGTTGGGGAATGTTCGCATTTGCGAACAATGTTCGCATTTGCGAACATAGGCTGGCACTGGGGACCTTCGCAAATGCGAACAATTGTTCGCATTTGCGAACAAGGCTGGGCCAAAGGGGGCTTCGCATTTGCGATGAATGTTCGCATTTGCGAGCCTGTCCCCTTCGCAATTGCGAGAAATACTTCGCAATTGCGAAGCCAACAGCTGGGTGAAAAACCAGCAGTTCAAAAATTCAGAATTTCATCCAACGGCCTATCAAATCTTTACCCGAGCCCCCGGGCTCCAAACCAAACATGTACACAACCTCAAAAACACATTATGGACTTGTTCGTGCGATCATATCGCCAATATCACTTCGTTTTAATCAAATCAAGCCTCAAACTCATGATTTCCATACTTTTGATTTTCAAAACTTCTTAACTTGGAACTCAAGGTCCAAAACATCTCAAACGACATCCAAATGTCAACAAACTTTACAGAAATCACATATATAATATTTAAGACTTGTACCGGGCGTCGGAACCAAAATATGAGCCCGATACCAAGGTCAATTAATTTATTTCCTTTAATAATTACATCAAAAACAATTTCACATAAAAATTCATAACTTGGGCTCTAGGCCTCGGAATTCGATTCCGGACACATGTCCAAGTCCCATATTTTCCTACGGACCTCTCGGGACCATCCAATCTCGGGTCCGGATCCGTTTACCAAAAATGTTGACCGAAGTCAACCATATCAATATTAATATCATTTTTATCCAAATTTCTCATAGAATTCATATTTTCTATCACAAAATCTTTCCGGCTACATGCTCGGATTGTGCACGTAAATTGAGGCAACATAGAATGAGGTTTTCAAGGCCTCAGAAGCTCGAAATGATTAATTAAATAAGTGATGACCCTTTGGGTCGTCACAATCTCCACCTCTAAAACAACCGTTCATCCTCGAACGGACCAAAGAAAGAAGTACCTGAGTCAGGAAACAAGTGTGGGTAGCGGCTCCGCATATCAGACTCGGACTCCCAGGTCGATGCCTCAGGAGGCTGACCTCTCCACTGAACGCGCACAGAAGGATAACTCTTCGACCTCAACTGTCGAACCTGCCAGTCTAGTATAGCTACCGGCTCCTCCTCGTAAGATAGATCATTGTCCAATTGGACAGTACTGAAGTCTAACACATGTGTGGGATCGCCGTGGTATCTCCGAAGCATAGATACGTGAAAAACTGGATGCACGGCCGATAAGCTAGGCGGCAAAGCTAATCTGTAAGCCACCCCTCCCACTCTGTCTAGAATCTCAAATGGACCAATATACCTAGGGCTGAGCTTGCCCTTCTTCCCAAACCTCATCACGCCCGTCATAGGCGACACTCGGAGCAATACTCGTTCACCAACCATGAAATCTACATCTCGAACCTTATGATCCGCATAAGTCTTTTGCCTAGACTGAGCTGAACGCAATCTCTCCTGAATAGTCTTGACCTTATCTAAGGCCTCCTGAACTAAGTCTGTACCCAACAACCGAGCCTCTCCCGGTTCAAACCATCCAACTGGTGATCGACATCGCCTACCATACAACGCCTCATACGGAGCCATCTGGATGCTAGATTGGTAACTGTTATTGTAGGCGAACTCTGCTAATGGCAGAAACTGGTCCCACGAGCCTCCGAAATCAATAACACGGGCTCGAAGCATGTCCTCAAGAATCTGAATAGTCCTCTCTGACTGGCCATCCGTCTGAGGATGAAATGCTGTACTCAACTGAACCTGGGTGCCTAACTCCTGCTGAACCGCTCTCCAGAACCGCGAGGTAAACTGCGTACCCCGATCGGAGATAATAGATACTGGCACCCCATGGAGACGAACAATCTCCCTAATGTAAACCTCCGCTAACCTCTCCGACGAGTAGGAGACAGATACTGGAATAAAGTGTGCTGATTTGGTCAGTCTATCAACAATGACCCAAATAGCATCAAATTTTCTCCGAGTCAAAGGAAGTCCAGTAACGAAGTCCATAGTGATTCGCTCCCATTTCCACTCGGGAATTTCAATCCTTTGGAATACACCACCAGGTCTCTGGTGCTCATATTTCACCTGCTGACAATTTAGACACCGAGCGACATACGCAACGATATCTTTCTTCATTCTGCGCCACCAATAGTGCTGTCGCAAGTCCTGATACATCTTCGCGGTGCCTCGGTGAATAGAATACCGTGAACTGTGGGCCTCTGCTAAGATCAACTCTCGAATCCCTTCGACATTGGGCACACAAACTCGACCCTGCAATTTCAATACCCCATCATCATCTAGGTTTACCTGTGTGGCACATCCCCGCTGTACTGTATCTCTCAACTCACGCAAATGAGGATCATCAAATTGCCTCTCACGGATGCGCTCTAATAAAGAAGAACGAGCGACCGTGCCAGCTAACACTCTGCTAGGCTCAGAAATGTCTAATCTCACAAACCGATTGGCTAAGGCCTGGACATCTAGAGCTAATGGTCTCCGATTGACCGGAATATATGCAAGACTACCCATGCTGGCATACTTTCTACTCAATGCATCGGCCACCACATTGGCCTTACCTGGGTGATATAATATAGTAACATCATAGTCTTTTAGCAACTCTAACCATCTCCGCTGTCGTAGATTCAACTCCTTCTGTTTGAACAAGTACCGTAGGCTTTTGTGATCGGTGTACACCTCACATGTCACACCATATAGATAATGCCTCCAGATCTTTAAGGCATGAACCACTGCTGCTAACTCAAGATCATGAACTGGATAATTCTTCTCATGTATCTTTAACCGCCTCGAAGCATAAGCGATAACCTTACCATCCTGCATCAATACCGCTCCAAGCCCTGTACGAGAGGCATCGCAATAAACTGTATAGGACCCCGAACCGGTAGGAAACATCAAGATAGGGGCCGAAGTCAAAGCTATCTTGAGCTTTCGAAAGCTCGCCTCACACTCCTCTATCCACTGAAAAGGGGCACCCTTTTGGGTCAATCTAGTCATAGGGGCTGCAATAGAAAAAAACCCCTCTACAAATCAACGGTAGTAACCTGCTAATCCCAAGAAACTCCGGATCTCGGTCACCGAAGCTGGTCGAGGCCAATTCTGGACTGCCTCAATCTTCTTTGGGTCCACTTGAATACCTTCCACTGATACAATGTGACCCAGAAATGCTACCGAACTCAGCCAGAACTCACATTTAGAAAATTTGGCATATAGTCGGTTATCTTTCAGAGTCTGAAGAACCACTCTGAGGTGCTGCTCGTGCTCTTCCTGGCTGCGGGAGTACACCAGGATGTCATCTATGAAGACTATCACGAACAGATCTAAGTAAGGCCTGAATACCCGATTCATCAACTCCATGAATGCTGCCGGGGCATTGGTCAACCCGAAGGACATGACCAAGAACTCATAATGCCCATATCTAGAGCGAAAGGCTGTCTTAGGAATGTCAGTCGCCCTGATCTTCAACTGATGGTAGCCTGACCTCAAGTCTATCTTAGAGAATACCCTCGCTCCCTGGAGCTGGTCAAACAAATCATCAATCCTCGGCGGTGGATATTTATTTTTGATAGTCACCTTGTTTAACTGCCGGTAATCAATACACATCCGCATCGAGCCATCCTTCTTCTTTACAAATAACACAGGTGCTCCCCAGGGGGAAACACTGGGCCTGATAAAGCCCTTCTCAAGAAGGTCTTGCAACTGATCTTTCAACTCTTTTAGTTCCGGCGGGGCCATACGATAGGGTGGAATAGAGATGGGCTGAGTACCCGGTGCCAGATCAATACAGAAATCAATATCCCTGTCGGGTGGCATGCCCGGCAGGTCTGAAGGGAAAACCTCAGGAAACTCCCGTACAATGGGGACTGAATCAATAGAAGGAACCTCTGCTCTGGAATCACGAACATAAGCCGGATAAGCTAAACACCCCTTCTCGACCATGCGTCGAGCCTTAACATGGGAAATAATAGTGCGAATGGAGTAGCTTGAGGTACCTTTCCACTCTAGTCAGGGTGATTCTGGCAAGGCCAAGGTCACAGTCTTAGCATGACAATATAGAATAGCATGGTATGGGGACAACCAGTCTATCCCCAATATGACATCAAAATCCACCATGTCCAAAAGCATTAGATCAACACGGGTCTCAAGACCCCCAAAGATAACTACGCAAGAACGATGCACCCGGTCGACTACAATGGAGTCACCCACCGGTGTAGACACATAAACTGGAATATCCAGAGCATAGCTGGGTACGACCAAAATACGGTGCAAAGTAGGAAGACACATATGAATATGTAGACCCAGGGTCAAATAATACTGAAGCACCTCTGCACACACAAGAATGGTACCTGTAATCACGGCATCTGATGCCTCTGCCTCTGGCCTGGCTGGTAAAGCATAGAATCGGGGATCTGCACCTCCCCTCTGAGCTACGTCTCTAGGACGGCCATCAACTGGCTGACCTCTACCTCTGGCTGGACGGTCTCCACCTCTACGGTCTCGACCTCCACCTCTATAATCTCTACCCCCGCCTCTGGCTGGCTGGGCAGGCTGAGGGTCAGCTGGTGCCTGAATCATAGGACGAGGACCCCGCTGCTGAGAGTTGCCCGTTGCTCGAGGGCAGTACCTGATAAAATGACCTGGGTCACCACAACCGTAGCAACTCTTAGACTGATAGGGTTGCTGGCCCTGACGACCTGAATGGCCTCCACGAACACTGTGAAGCGGCCGAGCATTAATAGGAGACCGGTCCGAATAATGCCCCGAGAACCACGATCACCCGATCCACCCCCGTGAAGCCCGAAGGGCGGAATGAAAAGGCTCGGAGGACCGGCCTCTATCAAAGGATTCTATGCTACCGGAGGAAGAACCACCAAACCCTGCTCGAATGACGAGGCCTCTTATCCGAAGAATAACCGCCTCCCCTAGCAAGAGCCATCTCAACTCTGCGTGCTGCATTGGTTGCCTCCTGAAATGATATGTCACTCCCCACGCCCATAGCCATCCGGAGTCTAATCGGATGATTAAGCCCATCTATAAACTTGCGGACCCTCTCCCGCTCAGTGGGAAGTATCACCATTGCATGACGAGCCAAGTCGATAAATCTCGTCTCATACTGTGTAACTGTCATAGTGCCCTGATGGAGGCGCTCAAACTGCCTCCGAAGTACATCCCTCTGAGTAGCAGGGAGAAACTTCTCCATAAATAGTTCCGCAAACTGGTCCCATGATAAAGCTGGGGACCCTGCTGGTCGAGTCAAGCAATAATCTCTCCACCAAGTCTTGGCGGATCCTGCAAGTCTGAAGGTACAGAAGTCAACTCCGTTTGTCTCCACGATCCCCATAGTCTTGAGAATCTCATGGCAACCGAATAAAAAGTCCTGAGGATCCTCTGATGCGGCTCCACCGAATGTAGTGGTAAATAGCTTGGAGAACCGATCAAGCCTCCATAACGAATCGAAGTCATGGCCGTTCCATCGCCGACATGAGCCGTGGTACCGACCGAGTGGCCACGACTGGGCCGGATTGCCGGTGCTCGAGGCCGAGGAGCTACCGGCTCGGAGTATGGGCGATAGGAGTCCGGGCCCCTCCTCCGGCCTGAGAAGTAGGCGGGGCAACCGATAATAAACCCGCTCCGGCAATGTCGTCCATGAATCCCGCTATTCCGACCAAAGCATCCTGGAGATCCGGGGTAAATAAAGCCTCTCCCGGGACCCGAGCTGGGCCCACTGGAGCTGTTGGAACCGGAACCTCCTCGTCGATCTCAATATGAGGCTCCACCTCCGGAGTAGCTGCCTGGGGCTGAGCTGCTGCCCCTACCTCGTCCTCCGATACGGCCTTGGCCCCTGCCCTCACGGGAGCCGCCCGGGGCTCGGGCTGTTGGTCGGCGGACGAAGAAGCGCGTGTCCTTACCATCCGTGAAAGGACGGAATAGAAATTCAATCGGTAATTGAGGAACAAGTCGCACGACAAGAAAGAACAAATGAGAGACTTTTTCCTAACTCAATAGACTGTGGAGGACAAGTACGGACGTCTCCGTACCTACCTCTCAAACTCTACTAAGCTTGTTCGTGAGTGGTGAGACCTATGTAACCTAGAGCTCGATACCAACTTGTCACGACCCGGATTTTTCCCCCAACATCGGGATCGTGATGGCGCCTACTCGTGGTAGCTAGGCAAGCCACTGTATTCATACTATCCTGTTTTTAACACAATTTTTAATTAAATAAATGCGGAATACTTTATCGAAATGGAAATAACAAATCACAAGGTGAAAATCATACCGAAATCCTCTACCCAAGATGTGGAGTCACCAACTCACAAACTACTATGGAATACTACACATAAAAGTCTGAAGGAAATATAACATAATTCTGTTTGTCTCGGAAAAAAGAGACTACGGATAATAACATAATTAAAGAGAGAGACGCCGGGCCTGCGGACGTCTGCAAGCTACCTCGGTCTCAAATGTGATCAACTCCCACGCAATCAATCTACTGCTGCTGCTGCTGCTCTTGATCGTAACCTGGACCTGTGCAAAAACGCACAGAAGTGTAGCATCAGCACAACCGACCCCATGTGCTGGTAAGTGCCTGGCATATCCCGGCGAAGTAGTGACAAGCCTAGGACCAGACACTCACATAAACCTGTGCAATTCAATATATATATGTGTGTACCACAAAATAACAAGAAATAATCAAGTATTAACACAATAATAAATACCATAAAGAATTCAACAATTAATCACAGTTAATAATTTCACAAGGAAAAGCAAAGTATAATGTAAACACAAGTAATATCACTTCAAGAAATAGCAAGCAGTTGCACGGCATCACCCTTCGTGCTTTTACTCTCATCCTCACATCCATAGTACGGCATGATCCTTCGTACATGGTTCAATAACGGGGCACGGCATGATCCTTCGTGCATAATCAATAATAGGGTACGGCATGATCTTTCGTACATGGTTCAATAACAGGGCACAGCATGATCCTTCGTGCATAATCAATAATAGAGCACGGCATGATCCTTCGTGCATAATCAATAATAAACATGGCACGGCATTAACCTTCGTGCATAAATAAATAAACATGGCACGGCATCACCCTTCGTGCATTATCACTCTTCCTCACCCAAATAACAATCACAGTTAAGGGCAAAGAAAGAAACAGTAATTCATAAACCGTCCCATCAAGGGCAATCAATATTTATCTTCACAACAAGTCCCAACAAGGGAGAACAATAACAATTCATTTATAATATATATCAAAATAATCATTTTCCCAACGACTCACGGTCATACTAGACGCCAGTGTATGGATGCTCGTCACCACAACCCATACACCGCACTCGATCACATAACACATAACACATAATCCTATTCCCTCAAGCTAGGATAGAACAAACACTTACCTCGAATGCTTATGAACAATTCAATCCGTGGGAATGTCTTTTCTTTCAATTTGGCTCCAATCCAACCGTATCTATACACAATTGATTTAGTATCATCAATTCAACTCAACAAACTACTTCTTAATACCAAATACAACTTTTACAACATTCTGCCATGAATAGTGAATTTCAACCCCGGGCCCACATGGTCGGAATTCGGGGTTAGAACCAAAATCCGGTTACCCATTCCCCCACGAGTTCATATATATAATTTGTTTCAAAATCGGACCTCAATTCGAGGTCCAATTCCCAATTTATGAAAAACCCTATTTTCTAACAAAAACAAGAATTTTACCATGAAAATCTTTGATTTCTTATGAAAAACATGTTTAATGATGTTAGGAATTGAAAGAATTAAGTAAAAAGTGACTTACAATCGTTTTGATGAAGAAGAAATCCTTGAAGAATCGCAAATGGGTGTTTTGGTTTTGTAAAATGTGAAGAAATAACTGAAATTCGTGTTTTTCAGGTCTCTGTGTTCGCAGTTGCGAACATGGGTTCGCAATTGCGAACCCCGACCAATTTCTGGAGTTTAAAAAAATAAGCTAAGGGTGGGAAGTTCGCATTTGCGAACATTTGTTCGCATTTGCGAACTAATGTTCGCATTTGCGAACACATGCTGTATAGGCAGTGTTCGCATTTGCGAACAATGGTTCGCATTTGCGAACCAAGGCAGTGTTGGGGAATGTTCGCATTAGCGAACTTTTGTTCGCATTTGCGAACATAGGCTGGCACCTGGGGACCTTCGCAAATGCGAACAATTGTTCGCATTTGCGAACAAGGCTGGGCAAAAGGGGGCTTCGCATTTGCGATGAATGTTCGCATTTGCGAGCCTGTCCCCCTTCGCAATTGCGAGAAAACTTCGCAATTGCGAAGCCAACAGCTGGGTGAAAAACCAGCAGTTCAAAAATTCAGAATTTCATCCAACGGCCTATCAAATCTTTACCCGAGCCCCCGGGCTCCAAACCAAACATGTACACAACCTCAAAAACACATTATGGACTTGTTCGTGCGATCATATCGCCAATATCACTTCGTTTTAATCAAATCAAGCCTCAAACTCATGATTTCCATACTTTTGATTTTCAAAACTTCTTAACTTGGAACTCAAGGTCCAAAACATCTCAAACGACATCCAAATGTCAACAAACTTTACAGAAATCACATATATAATATTTAAGACTTATACCGGGCGTCGGAACCAAAATACGAGCCCGATACCAAGGTCAATTAATTTATTTCCTTTAATAATTACATCAAAAACAATTTCACATAAAAATTCATAACTTGGGCTCTAGGCCTCAGAATTCGATTCCGGACACATGTCCAAGTCCCATATTTTCCTACGGACCTCTCGGGACCATCCAATCTCGGGTCCGGATCCGTTTACCAAAAATGTTGACCGAAGTCAACCATATCAATATTAATATCATTTTTATCCAAATTTCTCATAGAATTCATATTTTCTATCACAAAATCTTTCCGGCTACATGCTCGGATTGTGCACGTAAATTGAGGCAACATAGAATGAGGTTTTCAAGGCCTCAGAAGCTCGAAATGATTAATTAAATAAGTGATGACCCCTTTGGGTCGTCACAATCTCCACCTCTAAAACAACCGTTCATCCTCGAACGGACAAAAGAAAGAAGTACCTGAGTCAGGAAACAAGTGTGGGTAACGGCTCCGCATATCAGACTCGGACTCCCAGGTCGATGCCTCAGGAGGCTGACCTCTCCACCGAACACGCACAGAAGGATAACTCTTCGACCTCAGCTGTCGAACCTGCCGGTCTAGAATAGCTACCGGCTCCTCCTCGTAAGATAGATCATTGTCCAATTGGACAGTACTGAAGTCTAACACATGTGTGGGATCGCCGTGGTATCTCCGAAGCATAGATACGTGAAAAACTGGATGCACGGCTGATAAGCTAGGCGGCAAAGCTAATCCGTAAGCCACCCCTCCCACTCTGTCTAGAATCTCAAATGGACCAATATACCTAGGGCCTGAGCTTGCCCTTCTTCCCAAACCTCATCACGCCCTTCATAGGCGACACTCGGAGCAATACTCGTTCACCAACCATGAAATCTACATCTCGAACCTTACGATCCGCATAAGTCTTTTGCCTAGGCTGAGCTGAACGCAATCTCTCCTGAATAGTCTTGACCTTATCTAAGGCCTCCTGAACTAAGTCTGTACCCAACAACCGAGCCTCTCCCGGTTCAAACCATCCAACTGGTGATCGACATCGCCTACCATACAATGCCTCATACGGGGCCATCTGGATGCTAGATTGGTAACTGTTATTGTAGGCGAACTCTGCTAATGGCGAAATCGGCTCTCTAATTCATATTTTCTACTTCATACTTTATTTTAACAATAATAGAAAGCTTCTTTTACCGACAGAGGTCCTCTGTTGTTCCCTCCAGTCAAGAATTAAGGTCTCATAGTCCTGCTGAACCGCTCTCCAGAACCGCGAGGTAAACTGCGTACCCCGATCAGAGATAATAGATACCGGCACCCCATGGAGACGAACAATCTCCCTAATGTAAACCTCCGCTAACCTCTCCGACGAGTAGGAGACAGATACTGGAATAAAGTGTGCTGATTTGGTCAGTCTATCAACAATGACCCAAATAGCATCAAATTTTCTCCGAGTCAAAGGAAGTCCAGTAACGAAGTCCATAGTGATTCGCTCCCATTTCCACTCGGGAATTTCAATCCTCCTGGAATACACCACCAGGTCTCTGGTGCTCATATTTCACCTGCTGACAATTTAGACACCGAGCGACATACGCAACGATATCTTTCTTCATTCCGCGCCACCAATAGTGCTGTCGCAAGTCCTGATACATCTTCGCGGCACCTGGGTGAATAGAGTACCGCGAACTGTGGGCCTCTGCTAAGATCAACTCTCGAATTCCTTCGACATTGGGCACACAAACTCGACCCTGCAATTTCAATACCCCATCATCATCTAGGTTTGCCTGTGTGGCACCTCCCCGCTGTACTGTATCTCTCAACTCACGCAAATGAGGATCATCAAATTGCCTCTCACGGATGCGCTCTAATAATGAAGAACGAGCGACCGTGCAGGCTAACACCCTGCTAGGCTCGGAAATGTCTAATCTCACGAACCGGTTGGCTAAGGCCTGGACATCTAGAGCTAATGGTCTCTGATTGACCGGAATATATGCAAGACTACCCATGCTGGCATACTTTCTACTCAATGCATCGGCCACCATATTGGCCTTACCTGGGTGATATAATATAGTAACATCATAGTCTTTTAGCAACTCTAACCATCTCCGCTGTCGTAGATTCAACTCCTTCTGTTTGAACAAGTACCGTAGGCTTTTGTGATCGGTGTACACCTCACATGTCACACCATATAGATAATGCCTCCAGATCTTTAAGGCATGAACCACTGCTGCTAACTCAAGATCATGAACTGGATAATTCTTCTCATGTATCTTTAACTGCCTCGAAGCATAAGCGATAACCTTACCATCCTGCATCAATACCGCTCCAAGCCCTGTACGAGATGCGTCACAATAAACTGTATAAGGCCCCGTACCTGTAGGTAGTACCAACACTGGTGCGGTGGTCAAGGCTGTCTTGAGCTTCTGAAAGTTCGCCTCACACTCCTCTAACCACCGAAACTGAACACCCTTCTGGGTCAACCTGGTCATCGGGGCTACAATAGAAGAAAACCCCTCTACAAAACGACGATAGTAACCTGCTAATCCCAAGAAACTCCGGATCTCAGTCACTGAAGCTGGTCGAGGCCAATTCTGGACTGCCTCAATCTTCTTTGGGTCTACCTGAATACCTTCCACTGATACAATGTGACCCAGAAATGCTACCGAACTCAACCAGAACTCACATTTAGAAAATTTGGCATATAGCTGGTTATCTTTCAGAGTCTGAAGAACCACTCTGAGGTGCTGCTCGTGCTCTTCCTTGCTGCGGGAGTACACCAGGATGTCATCTATGAAGACTATCACGAACAGATCTAAGTAAGGCCTGAATACCCGATTCATCAACTCCACGAATGCTGCTGGGGCATTGGTCAACCCGAAGGACATGACCAAGAACTCATAATGCCCATATCTAGAGCGAAAGGCTGTCTTGGGAATGTCGGCCGCCCTGATCTTCAGCTGATGGTAGCCTGACCTCAAGTCTATCTTAGAGAATACCCTCGCTCCCTGGAGCCTGGTCAAACAAATCATCAATCCTCGGCAGTGGATATTTATTTTTGATAGTCACCTTGTTTAACCGCCGGTAATCAATACACATCCGCATCGAGCCATCCTTCTTCTTTACAAATAACACAGGTGCTCCCCAGGGGGAAACACTGGGCCTGATAAAGCCCTTCTCAAGAAGGTCCTGCAACCGATCTTTCAACTCTTTTAGTTCCGGCGGGGCCATACGATAGGGTGGAATAGAGATGGGCCGAGTACCCGGTGCCAGATCAATACAGAAATCAATATCCCTGTCGGGTGGCATGCCCGGCAGGTCTGAAGGAAAAACCTCCGGAAACTCCCGTGCAATAGGGACCGACTCAATGGAAGGAACTTCTGTGCTGGAATCACGAACATAAGCCAAATAAGCTAAACACCCCTTCTCGACCATACGTCGAGCCTTAACATAAGAAATAACAGTGCGAACGGAGTGGCTTGAGGTTCCCTTCCACTCTAATCGGGGTGATTCCGGCAAGGCTAAGGTGACAGTCTTAGCATGACAATCAATAATAGCATGGTATGGGGACAACCAGTCCATCCCCAATATGACATCAAAATCTACCATATCCAAGAGCAACAGATCAACACGGGTCTCAAGACCCCCAAATATAACTACGCACGAACGATGCACCCGATCGACTACAATAGAGTCACCCACCGGCGTAGCCACATAAATTGGAATATCCAGAGCATAGCTGGGCACAGCCAAATACGGTGCGAAGTAGGAAGACACATAGGAATTTGTAGATCCAGGGTCAAATAATACTGAAGCACCTCTGCCACACACAAGAATAGTACCTGTAATCACGGCATCTGATGCCTCTGCCTCTGGCCTGGCTGGTAAAGCATAGAATCGGGGATCTGCACCTCCCCTCTGAGCTGCGTCTCTAGGACGACCATCAACTGGCTGACCTCTACCCCTCGCTGGACGGTCTCCACCTCTACGGTCTCGACCTCCTCCTCTATAATCTCTACCCCCGCCTCTGGCTGGCTGGGCAGGCTGAGGGTCAGCTGGGGCCTGAATCATAGGACGAGGACCTCGCTGCTGAGAGTTGCCCGCTGCTAGAGGGCAATTCCTGATAAAATGACCTGGGTCACCACAACCGTAGCAACTCTTAGACTGATAGGACTGCTGGCCCTGACGCCCTGAATGGCCTCCACGAACACTCTGAAGAGGCTGAGCATTAATAGGAGGCTGATCTGAATAATGCCCACGAAAACCGCGATCACCTGGTCCACCCTGTGAAGCCTGAAGGGTGGAATGAAAAGGCCCGGAGGATTGGCCTCTATCAAAGGATTCTCTGCCACCAGAGGAAGAACCACCAAACCTGCCTGAATGACGAGGCCTCTTATCCGAAGAATAACCGCCTCCCCTAGCAAGAGCCATCTCAACTCTGCGTGCTGCATTGGCTGCCTCCTGAAATGATATGTCACTCCCCACGCCCATAGCCATCTGGAGTCTAATCGGATGATTAAGCCCATCTATAAATCTGCGGACCCTCTCCCGCTCCGTGGGAAGTATCACCACTACATGACGAGCCAAGTCGATAAATCTCGTCTCATACTGTGTAACTATCTTAGTGTCCTGATGGAGGCGCTCAAACTGCCTCCGAAGTACATCCCTCTGAGTAGCAGGAAGAAACTTCTCCATAAATAGTTCCGCAAACTGGTCCCATTATAAAGCTGGGGACCCTGCTGGTTGAGTCAGGCAATAATCTCTCCACCAAGTCTTGGCGGATCCTGCGAGTCCGAAGGTACAGAAGTCAACTCCGTTTGTCTCCACAATCCCCATAGTCTTGAGAATCTCATGGCAACTGAATAAAAAGTCCTGAGGATCCTCTGATGCGGCTCCACCGAATGTAGTGGTAAATAGCTTGGAGAACCGATCAAGCCTCCATAACGAATCGAGAAGTCATGGCCGTTCCATCGCCGGCATGAGCCGTGGTACCTGACTGAGTGGCCACAGCTGGCTGGATTACCGGTGCCTGAGGCCGAGGAGCTACCGGCTCCGAGTATGGGCGACAGGGTCCGGGCCCCTCCTCCGACTCGAGAAGTAGGCCGGGGCAGTCGATAATAAACCCGCTGCGGCGATGTCGTCCGTGAATCCCGCTATTCGACCAAAGCATCCCGGAGATCCGGGGTAAATAAAGCATCTCCTGGGACCTGAGCTGGGCCCACTGGAGCCGTTGGAACCGGAACCTCCTCGTCAATCTCAATATGAGGCTCCACCTGCGGAGTAGCCGCCTGGGGCCGAGCTCTACCCCTACCTCGTCCTCCGATACGACGCTTGGCCCCCGCCCTCACGGGAGCCGCCCGGGGCTCGGGCCTGTTGGTCGGCGGACGAAGAAGCGCGTGTCCTTACCATCCGCGAAAGGACAGAATAGAAATTCAATCGGTAATTGAGGAACAAGTCGCACGACAAGAAAGAACAAATGAGAGACTTTTTCCTAACTCAATAGACTCTGGAGGACAAGTACGGACGTCTCCGTACCTACCTCTCAAACTCTACTAAGCTTGTTCGTGAGTGGTGAGACCTATGTAACCTAGAGCTCTGATACCAACTTGTCACGACCCGGATTTTTCCCCCAACATCGGGATCGTGATGGCGCCTACTCGTGGTAGCTAGGCAAGCCATTGTATTCATACTATCATGTTTTTAACACAATTTTAATTAAACAAATGCGGAATACTTTATCGAAATGGAAATAACAAATCACAAGGTGAAAATCATACCTGAAATCCTCTACCCAAGACGTGGAGTCACCAACTCACGAACTACTATGGAATACTACACATAAAAGTATGAAGGAAATATAACATAATTCTGTTTGTCTCGGAACAAAGAGACTACAGCTAATAACATAAATAAAGAGAGAGACGCCGGGCCTGCGGACGTCTGCAAGCTACCTCGGTCTCAAATGTGATCAACTCCCACGCAATCAATTTACTGCTGCTGCTGCTGCTCTTGATCGTAACCTGGACCTGTGCAAAAACGCACAGAAGTGTAGCATCAGCACAACCGACCCCATGTGCTGGTAAGTGCCTGGCCTATCCCGGCGAAGTAGTGACAAGCCTAGGACCAGACACTCACATAAACCTGTGCAATTCAATATATATATGTGTGTACCACAAAATAACAAGAAATAATCAAGTATTAACACAATAATAAATACCATAAAGAATTCAACAATTAATCACAGTTAATAATTTCACAAGGAAAAACAAAGTATAATGTAAACACAAGTAATATCACTTCAAGAAATAGCAAGCGGTTGCACGGCATCACCCTTCGTGCTTTTACTCTCATCCTCACATCCATAGTACGGCATGATCCTTCGTACATGGTTCAATAATAGGGCACGGCATGATCCTTCGTGCATAATCAATAATAGGGCACGGCATGATCCTTCGTGCATAATCAATAATAGGGCACGACATGATCCTTCGTGCATAATCAATAATAGGGCACGACATGATCCTTCGTGCATAATCAATAATAAACATGGCACGGCATTAACCTTCGTGCATAAATAAATAAACATGGCACGGCATTACCCTTCGTGCATTATCACTCTTCCTCACCCAAATAACAATCACAGTTAAGGGCAAAGAAAGAAACAATAATTCATAAACCGTCCCATCAAGGGCAATCAATACTTATCTTCACAACAAGTCCCAACAAGGGAGAACAATAACAATTCATCTGTAATATATATCAAAATAATCATTTTCCCAACGACTCACGGTCATACTAGACGCCAGTGTATGGATGCTCGTCACCACAACCCATACACCGCACTCGATCACATAACACATAACACATAATCCTATTCCCTCAAGCTAGGATAGAACAAACACTTACCTCGAATGCTTATGAACAATTCAATCCGTGGGAATGTCTTTTCTTTCAATTTGGCTCCAATCCAACCGTATCTATACACAATTGATTTAGTATCATCAATTCAACTCAACAAACTACTTCTTAATACCAAATACAACTTTTACAACATTCTGCCATGAATAGTGAATTTCAACCCCGGGCCCACATGGTCGGAATTCGGGGTTATGACCAAAATCCGGTTACCCATTCCCCCACGAGTTCATATATATAATTTGTTTCAAAATCGGACCTCAATTCGAGGTCCAATTCTCCAATTTATGAAAAACCCTATTTTCTAACAAAAACAAGAATTTTACCATGAAAATCTTTGATTTCTTATGAAAAACATGTTTAATGATGTTAGGAATTGAAAGAATTAAGTAAAAAGTGACTTACAATCGTTTTGATGAAGAAGAAATCCTTGAAGAATCGCAAATGGGTGTTTTGGTTTTGTAAAATGTGAAGAAATGACTGAAATTCGTGTTTTTCAGGTCTCTGTGTTCGCATTTGCGAACATGGGTTCGCAATTGCGAATCCCGACCAATTTCTGGAGTTTGAAAATTAAGCCAAGGGTGGGAAGTTCGCATTTGCGAACATTTGTTCGCATTTGCGAACGGTTCGCATTTGCGAACTAATGTTCGCATTTGCGAACACATGCTGTATAAGGCAGTGTTCGCATTTGCGAATAATGGTTCGCATTTGGGAATGTTCGCATTTGCGAACTTTTGTTCGCATTTGCGAACATAGGCTGGCACTGGGGACCTTCGCAAATGCGAACAATTGTTCGCATTTGCGAACAAGGCTGGGCCAAAGGGGCTTCGCATTTGCGATGAATGTTCGCATTTGCGAGCCTGTCCCCTTCGCAATTGCGAGAAATACTTCGCAATTGCGAAGCCAACAGCTGGGTGAAAAACCAGCAGTTCAAAAATTCAGAATTTCATCCAACGGCCTATCAAATCCTTACCCGAGCCCCCCGGGTTCCAAACCAAACATGTACACAACCTCAAAAACACATTATGGACTTGTTCGTGCGATCATATCGCCAATATCACTTCGTTTTAATCAAATCAAGCCTCAAACTCATGATTTCCATACTTTTGATTTTCAAAACTTCTTAACTTGGAACTCAAGGTCCAAAACATCTCAAACGACATCCAAATGTCACCAAACTTTACAGAAATCACATATATAATATTTAAGACTTGTACCGGCGTCGGAACCAAAATACGAGCCCGATACCAAGGTCAATTAATTTATTTCCTTTAATAATTACATCAAAAACAATTTCACATAAAAATTCATAACTTGGGCTCTAGGCCTCGGAATTCGACTCCGGACGCATGTCCAAGTCCCATATTTTCCTACGGACCTCTCGGGACAATCCAATCTCGAGTCCGGATCCGTTTACCAAAAATATTGACCGAAGTCAACCATATCAATATTAATATCATTTTTATCCAAATTTCTCATAGAATTCATATTTTCTATCACAAAATCTTTCCGGCTACATGCTGGGATTGTGCACATAAATCGAGGCAACATAGAATGAGGTTTTCAAGGCCTCAGAAGCTCGAAATGATTAATTAAATAAGTGATGACCCTTTGGGTCGTCACAAGTACCCTGTCGGCAGAGGTAGCGACTGTAGGGGATGGGTCTAGATCCGACTCGAATTTGGATTCTGAGGATGTCCGCATGTTCCGAGAGGGCGTCACAAGTGAAACTATCCACCCAAAGGGGAGGCCGCGCCTCATTGAGGTTCCTGCAGATTCGAATTTGCTGCTACTAGACTCGAGTCTGGTGTAGTAGTTTGGGAAGCTGTGTTCGACGATAGAGAATGAGTCTCCGAGGGACGTTACAGACGTAGGCCTGATGAATGAAGTGGTCGTGATGGGAATGAGGGTATGTGTTCAAAGATGGAGGCTTATTTGCTTTCCTTTTGTCCTGTTTTTATTCCCCGTCTGAACCGTTGTCTCTCGTTTTGCAGACTTTTTTGTTGCAAGTGGAGAGACTCTGTTGAGCCAACATTCGCTCAGGGGTATTTTGTGGTTGCTTGACAAGTGTCATCGTTACCGAGACAGGTGTAGGGAGATGCGTGTGCGCATGAGGAATGATCCCCATAGCCGGGCTTTGGTTGAAAAGTTGGCGAGGAGGGAACTTCAGGCGCAACATGCGCTTGGTCGTGTGAGGGCTTTGAAGGATCGGTTACGTCGAAAGGATGAGGAGCTTGAGTCCGGAAGGAGGGCCTCGGTTGAGTGTGAGCATCTGTGTTTGACCAAGGTAACGGAAATCACCTCGGAGTGGAGTGGGAAAGTGGCCGCACTGGAAGGGGAGGTTGCGGCCTTAAAGCGCCAATTGGATGACGCCTCGACTCGAGTTGATGAGTTGCAGGGGGCTGTCTGTGCCGGCGAGTCCCAATTATCGTTGGTAAGAGCTGCTGCTGCCTTCAGGGAGGGCAGTCTTGAAGAGCGATTGTGGTCCTTGAGCGAGGTGCTCAGGATGCAGCGGGGCAGATTGCAATTTTAGAAGAAGAGAACAGGCGTCTCCAGGACCAGTCCCCTTTTTCGGGCGAGACCCGCGAAATTTGGGTCTATGCTAAGGCCCAATGGGATGTATGTAAAAATTTGTTCGAGATTGGCATTGTGTGTGAGGCCACTTTCGAGGGGGCGCGCCAAAGGGCTCGGGAGGCCCGTATGGAGTGTGGTTTTGACGCCACAACGCCAGGGGTTGATGACGGTGTTGGCGGGAGCTTGGGGGAGTGAGCGATTGTGTGGATGGTGCAGGCGGCGGTATAGATAGCGCGGGTGACAATGCGGTCGGTGCAGATGGCGGTGCAGATGGCGGTGCAGATGGCGCCGAATGAAAAATAACTTATTCCCTTTTTTTTTTGTCTTTTCCTCGTCGTTTGGCGTTTGTTGTCTTGTTGGTTGTGGTCGTTTTGCTTTTTTTTTTCTTTTTTCTTTTTGTTATTGGCAGGTACTCGGCTGGATGTAAGCGGGCACATCCCGTGATCGTTTTATGAATAAGAAGGAACTTGCCTTTCGCCATTTGTTTAGTGTTTGTTTTGCCTGCGTTTGAGGGGGTAGTTTTGATTTTGATATTCAACTTTGGTAGGCATGTCAATTTTCGAGTGTTGGCGGCTTCTTCCCTTTTGACTTGGGATGGTCTAGTCGGGCCATCCTTTTGGGGGTGGTATTGTTTAGCCTTAGTCCCAATTCGGTCATGGTCGAGCTATGGGTCGTGTGGATGAAAACGTGACCTAGTAGCTCGACTGGGGCCGAACTTCACGTACCTCAACTTTTAGTAAGAGTTGGACATACTTACTTGGTCGACGAGGGTGCTTGGACCGTGCCTTAATTTGATTGGATTTTTTGCTAACTTTGCAGGTGGAGGGGTTTCGTTTGGGCTTCGGCTAGACTGCACTTGAGTTTGCCCGCGGAGACACGCGACTTGAATTCCCGTTCAATTATTGTTGAACTTTGTTGATTATTTGGAGGCGAGGGCGCACCGCCCGAATTCGGGTTTAACTGTGGTTGAATTGATTGGTGGTGGCGCATGGCCTGAGTCCCAGTTCAAATGTTGTTAAACTTCGTTAAATATTTGAAGGCGAGGGTGCATAGCCCGAGTCTGACTTCAACCGTAGTTGAATTTGTCGGCGAAGGCGCATGGCCTGAGTCCCAGTTCAACTGACACGGCCTGAATTCCAGTTCAACTGTTGTTGAACTTTGTTGATTATTTAGAGGCGATGGCGCATAGCACGAGTCTGAGTTTAACCGGGGTTAAATTGATTGGCGGCGGCGCATGGCCTGAGTCCCAGTTTAACTGCTGTTGAACTTCGTTAAATATTTGAAGGCAATGGCACATAGCCCTAGTCTGACTTCAACCGTAGTTGAATTTGTTGGCGAAGTCGTATGGCATGAGTCCCAGTTTAACTGATGCAGCCCGAACTCTCGTTCAACCGTTGTTGAACTTTGTTGATTATTTGGAGGCGAGGGCGCATATCCCGAGTGTGACTTCAACCATAGTTGAATTTGTTGGCGAAGGCGCATGGCCTAAGTCCCAGTTCAACTATTGTTGAACTTCATTAAATATTTGAAGGCGAGGGTGCATAGCCTGAGTCTGACTTCAACCATAGTTGAATTTGTTGGCGAAGGCGCATGGCCTGAGTCCCAGTTCAACTGTTGTTGAACTTCGTTAAGTATTTGAAGGTGAGGGCGCATAGCCCGAGTCTGACTTCAACCATAGTTGAATTTGTTGGCGAAGGCGCATGGCCTGAGTCCCAGTTCAATTGTTATTGAATTTTGTTAAGTATTTGAAGGTGAGAGCGCATAGCCCGAGTCTGACTTCAACTGTAGTTGAATTTGTTGGTGAAAGTGCATGGCCCGAGTCCCAGTTAAGTGTTGTTGAACTTCGTTAAGTATTTGAAGGAGAGGGCGCATAGCCCGAGTCAGACTTTAACCGTAGTTGAATTTGTTGGCGAAGGCATACGGCATGAGTCATAGTTTAACTGTTGTTGAACTTCGTTAAATATTTGAAGGCAATGGCACATAGCCCGAGTCTGACTTCAACCGTAGTTGAATTTGTTGGTGAAGGCGCATGGCCTGAGTCCCAGTTCAACTATTGTTGAACTTTGTTAAGTATTTGAAGGCGAGGGCACATAGCCCGAGTCCGACTTCAACCGTAGTTGAATTTGTTGGTGAAGACGCATGGCCTGAGTCCCAATTTAACTGTTGTTGAACTTCGTTAAGTATTTGAAGGTGAGGGCGCATAGCCCGAGTCTGACTTCAATAGTAGTTGAATTTGTTGGCGAAGGCGCAAGGCCTAGTTCTCCGGGCATGTGGGTGAGAGGGAGCAAACTTGCTCTGGTCGGGTTGTCTTTCCCTTTTCCGACGTCTCCTTTTTCCTTTTGATTCCAAGGAGAACTATGTGATCTTACTAGGAAATACCCACAGACGATGCTAATTTGTTTGACTCAAAAGTTATCGGTTACTTTATGAATGCAAAACAATACATGTAGGTTGAGGACCAATCATAGCAAGTCGTAATAAATCGAGAATCAAATAAGGGAAACGAAAATTAAGAGTAGTTCTTCTAATAATCGAAAATATGGATAATCTTTATTGATGATAATAGGGTGGTCTGCCTTCCCATAGAGAGGTTGAGAACCTTACAATCATATTCTTTTTGATCTTCCATTTCTCTTTGTTTTTAGAGTTTCCATGGGGAGGGAGAGGAATCCCCTGTGCAAGTCTCGCTTCTTGGTATTTATAAATATGAAGTGTACCAGCCGACTATTAGTGGTAGGACCCACGTTGAGAGGCCGCCTCTTATATAATGAATATGCCATAACCTTACTGATCATATTAGGCGGACGTTTAAACGACGTTAATTAAGGGAGGTCGTGCCATTTATTAACCTTGCTTATTGTCGATTATTATACGGTCTAATTCCGACCCATACAAATACAAAACTGATTTCTTTAAATTGAATTAATGTGTAATCATGTGTATTAAATTAAATTTATTAGTCAAAACCAAATATTCTTCCCCTGTACCTTAAAGTGCTTCCCTAATTTCTTTTTGTATTTGTATTTGTTTTGTCCTCTATTACTACATAAGAGAGCGTATTGAGTTTCACACATTCACTTCCCTCCTGTTTTTTTCAGCGCCAAACGCACTTTTGCCCAAAAATTTGCTCTCACAAAATTGAGTGCCGAATGCTGTGACCTAAGCGCGAAATAATCCAATTATAGCAATGGCCGATGACGCCGACCCGGATTACCAGAGATTCCTCCACCTAATCGCCGTTGGCGGCGACGAGGGTGACGATGTTGAACTGGTAGAGGACGTCGGTTTTTTAGAAGATGATGCAGAGTATGAGGAAGAAGAAGAGGAAGAAGAGACCGAAGAAGAAGAGGAAGAAGATGAACAACGAGAAGAAGAGGATGAAGAAGATGAAGAAGAAGAGGATGAAGAGGCTGGCAATGAAGAGTCGAGTACTGGAAGGACGACATTGCGTACGGTTTTGTACGGGAATCGTGGAGGTGCAACAATTTCATCTCAACAGCGGGAGATTAATGCCGAGAATTTCCATAATTCTGCTAGGGAAAGTGAAGATGCTACGAGGACCAAAGGCGGGGAAAAGGCGTCGCAAGATGTTGGTAAGGAAGAAGGCGATGGAGGCGAAGTAGAAGGGGAGTGGAATCGGAGTGAGATTGAAGGTTTGTTTTGCCCAATTTGCATGGAAGCTTGGACCAACGACGGCGACCACCAAATCTGGTAATTTACTTCTTTGCCCTTCCATCCACAAATATTGAGTTTCAAGTTCTTATGCACTAACATTTAAAAAAATATTTATATTATCAAGTCAGTAACCTATTCAATAACTTTGAATGGTAACCTAGTATTGATGGTAATTCTAGGTAAGTAACCTATGTAGTAGCAATGTAGCATTGGTTAGTAACCTAGAACAAATTGCAATTAACCTCGGTTTATCTACCCGCATTACACTGTCAGTGCATATAATTTAAATACCTTTTCTATTGTGGTGTTGTATTTACGCAAAGTGACCTATTTGATAACATTGATAAGTAACCTAGAATAAATGGTAATTAACCTCATGTTAATCTACATGCCTTACATGGAACTCAAGTCCTTTTTGATTGTGGTGATGTATTTACACAATCATCTAAGTAATCTATTTAATGGCATTGATTATTAGCCTAAAATAAATGGTAATAATGGTTCGGGCATGTGAATAAAAGACACACATATGCTCAAGTAAGTAGGTGTGAAGGATTGACAATGATAGGTCTAAGAAGAGATAGAGGCAGGCTAGAGAAGTATTGGGGAGAGGTGATTATGCATGACATGACTCATCTTCTGCTTACTGAGTACATGACCCTTGATACAATGGCGTAGAGGTCAAGTATTAAGGTAGAAAGTTAGTAGGTAGTTGACTGCATTTCCTTTTCATACGAGTAGTATTAGTATTATTCTTGTACTTTTTCCACCTTAACCAGGTAGGGGTAAGGTTTGTTTGCACTACCTTCCCTAGACTCCATTTGTGGTGTTACACTAGGTTTGTTGTTGTTGTTACTAGAACTTCCTTATTCTTAGATTTCTACTGCTACCTGTTGTTGCATTTGTTTCAGTTATCTTATTATCTTGCCGTTGTTATTGCTTTATTTTCCATGGCTTTTAAACTACGGTATTTCTTTTTCAAAATTGATGTGAATTTGCTTTCCTTGAGTCGAATATCTATCAGAAACAACCTCTCTATTTGCACAGAGTAGGGGTAAGGTCTGTGGACACACTATCCTCCCCAAACTTCACTTGTAGGGTTACACTGGGTATGTTGTTGGTGTAATAAACAGTAATTAGCCTCAGGTTAATCTACACTCATTACACTGTGAGTGCATATAACTTAAGTCCTTTCTGATTGTGGTGATGTCTATAGCATGTAACCTCAACAACAAACTATGTTCAATAACTGGTTGGATCAACTATATGAATCCATAGTATCCATTCCCCTCCACTAGACCCGTTTCAATTGTGAAAAAGTTGGTTCTTGCTGATTTTTTATCAATTATCATTAGTAATGTTAAGTTTCGGCTTTATGTAACTGAATGTGTTATGCTTATGAATCTTAAAATTATCTATATTCAACCTTATCAAAAAGAAAAAGAAGAAAATAATCATCTACATTCAATTAAAACAGACAAGGTGAAGCCTCGGGGGAATGATATAGCACAATAAAATGTTATTTCTGCTATACTGATCTCTGTTTCCGTTCTGTTATTTTATTTGTTGTCAAGGTCTTTCTTAGTCTAGTTAGAAACTTATACCTTTTGATAAAAAAATTACGCTTAGTTCAACATGTAAAAGGGAATAAGATGTTTAAAAGCAGCTTCTATTTTGACAATGATGTGGCTTTAAAAGAAAAATTGAGATGCTGCAGAGGACTTCTACTTTGTTTTCCTTGAAGATGAAAGCAACGGATGCTAAATTTAGAGGGTCTGTGGGTTGTGTTTTAGATAATGGGAGTTTGTTTCTGTTGGCTTGGTTGTACTCGAATTCTAAGAAATACTATATGGCTTTAACACATGAAATGGAATAGCTATCTTCACCTTCCCAATTAAAACACTTGAGTTTTCTGTTCTTTTGAATAAGTGACTGCTGAATGATCACAGTTCACATCCGACAGATGGTGTAATACACATAGAGGATGAAATGATGGAAGGTTGTTTGATGTTGTTTGTGGATGTTCTAAGTAGCCATCCAAATGCATCAGTTAGTTGGTGGGCAAGATATGATGATATAAGGTGTTAGAAGGAGATAAAGAACTAAATCACACGGAAAACAGTTGTCATCAAAGTCCTTTAATCTATTGAATCTATGCGGACTTAGCTAAGAATGTAATACAATGCAAGTAAAAGACTCGTATCGGCAATATTAATTAATTGGAGTTATGGTTAGAGACTTACATGTCACTGTAGGGAATATGGTATTTAGAAGTCTCTTGTTTTAGAGAACCCCTGATTTGACGTGAACACAACTTCTTTAGTAATGGAGTGACATTGACCCAAATAAATTGGAATGTATATGGATAATTCATATAGTCGACCCAACTAGTTGGAGTTGATGTTTAGTTGATTGCTTGATATATAGTTGACAACTGAAAATACAGTTTTCAAGTGTTAATACTTCCATTATCTTCCACCTTTAAATTTTTTGCAGCTGCCTTCCTTGTGGGCATATATATGGCTTGTCATGTATCAAGAAGTGGTTGCAACAAAAAGGAAGTTTAGGAAAGGTATTTCTCATAATAATTTGGTTCTTGTTTTATGCAGTATTTTGACATCGTTTTTTCAAGACTCCTCACATTCTTTCTTTTGTTTTGTTTGTAGTGCCCTCAATGTAATAAGAAATGCTCAGTGAAGGGTGTCCGAGTGCTTTATGCTTCTCGTCTTCATGCTGTTGATGAAGAGCTTCAGAAGGTCTTCATTTGATGCTTATATTTTGAAGTTTGCTCCACGAGATAGTGACCCAATCCCTTCTTCTTTTGCAGAAAATCCGGTCTCTTGAATCTAGATCTTTTTCTCTTGAAAAAGAGGTAAGAGAAGAAGAAAGATTTTTGATTTTGTAACCACTATCTCCTGTTCTTTTCTTCTCAAGCACTTGTTATTTCATCTTCTCTTAGATAGGCTATCTTCCGATTCAATGCCACCAAAATGTACTTAGCATGCCTACTTTTTATACATCTCAGGTCTAACCTATAAATGAAAATTCATAGTAGAGACTTTCAAGCTTTTCCATGTAGCCAACACAAATTACTAGAGGCAGAAGTACAGGACTGACCAACTAAGGCATTCGATCATCTGTCGGCGAGATCGATCGAAAAAGTGAAAGCTTGATGAAACCTTATGTTAGAAAAAGAAAAGAAACAAAATGACGATGTGATGATGGTTATCTTTTTTATGTCTTAGGCTAGGCTTTTCCTTTACTCAATTTAGAAGGAAATGGTGTAGTTGAAGATGATTGTTAGTTTTCAAATTACCAAACTGCTCACGATTTAAAAACTCAATGTATGTTTTGTATAGAAACCTCTTACCAATTGTTATAGGTAAGGGCGATTCTCTCATTTCTTTAGTTGGAACACTAGGATAAAGATGAGTATCAGTGTAGAGTTCAATTGTCTTAAATTAGACAGAAATGAGTAAAAAAAACATAATTTCTTCCCTCATAATGTTGAAGCTTTTACCAAAAGGGAAGACACCTTTGTTGCCCTTCTCCCTTCTGTTCTCTTCCTCTTCCTTGTACCTTCTTCACTATGTAAATCAGAATTGTTTGCTTTTAACAGCTAGTTTCAATACTGTGTGTAAGGGCATTCAACTCACCTGTCAGCTTATGCTTCATCAGGAAGCAAAATCAATGGGGGTTAACCACAACAATGATACTTCTGCTTTAACTGACTTTTGAAAACAATTTAGTCCCCTCTCCGGAGGTGCTAAATTACATTTTCTTCACATGTTCTCATGGTGATTATAAGACGATATTCAATATGCGCAGTGCAGTGATTGGTGTAAGAAAGAAGTTGAGTGGAGGAGGAGAGAAGCTGAGTTGCATAAGCAAGTGGAGCACCTTACAGCGGTATGCGTCACTGTGTGTTATTTCTGTTATGTGCTGCTTCTTCGCTGCTTCCTTCTTCAATGTATCCTTTTTGTTTGGTTGGAAGTGTTGGGGGCTTTTCTTTAGCGGTGGGGAGATGGGGGAGGGGAGGATCATATTAGATTGTTTCCGGAATCACTTTTCCTGTCTCTTGGTTGTCTTTTTAAGTGATATAGTTACTACCAAAACACCCATTGTAAATCTTGTTTAAACTTTCTCCCAGTGTTTGCAAAACGAGCTGATTAACTCTACTTCATGCGAGTTTACTCATTATTGCTTTTCCCTTTTTGAGAACTCCAACATTATATTCTCTTTACCCATTCGCACACTCTCTTCCTGGAATACCAGATTGACTTCGGTGCACTTTCTTTAGTACATATTGTGGCCCTCTTTTCCTGCCAGCATTCCCTCTTCAGAATATGACACCTTTCAATGCTATAAGGCAGGTACTTGTTTGGGCTTTTAAGAATCTTCTTAAAAGTATATATCCCCTTTCTTAGTTTATTTTAGCCCTTTCTTCTTTGAGTTTTGTATTTATTCTGTCGTTTCTTTGGCTTGAGAAAATTTGGGTAACAAGTTTCGGTGTAATTACTAGTGGTATAGGTATCTCTGTTAACCTTTGTTCGCTAAAGCGGCATATTACTTACTGCATATCTGCTCTTCATAGAGAATGACTTGTATAGAGGGCTCGCTAATCGAGATGCAGTGCAGGTCATCTGGACGCATTTTTGGTAAGCAGTCCTTGAGAAATCTTTACTTGGGAATATTGATCCTATTGGCTATGTTCTATCATCGTTTGACACTGAAGTTCCAGTACCTATCCATGTCGTGCAGGACACAATATTGACTCCAAATTGGGAAGACGCGAATATGCAAATGCTTTTGTTTTACAGGTTTACCATCTCCTTTACTCTTGTCAAATGTGAAAATTGAGCTGTAGGAACATTTTTTTTAACGTTTGGTTACTGATAGTATCACTATCAACTAAGAAATCATTACTCCTTTATCCATTATTACTCCACATCCGTTGCAACTTGTTTACTCAACAGAGAAATCATTAGTGTTTTATCAGTTGTTCTTCCACATTTATTGCAACTTGTGTACAAAATGCACTGGAAATATGCTCACCTTTGGCCTTTGGGTTAACACTTAACTCGCATCATCAATAGTCTGTAGGTGTCTGAGAAAGTAGAATGGATGGTCAGTTCCCTTCCTTTTTTTTTTTGAAAAGGTAACAGATTCCAATATATTGATATAATTAGTCCCTAGTACAAAGATTGTGCTAAGGAGTAACAGGTTACAAGACTCAAAATAGACAAAAACCAATCTTGTAACAGCTACAAGGAGCCTATGAGATCTACTAGAGATTCTACATCTTGTACAGGTGCTTCGTTACACCAGAAATAAAACAAAAATATAAAATTCATCTTAATCCTTTGTTCATGGCTTGCCACATCTTCAAAACATCTAGAGTTTCTTTCCTTCCAAATGGTCCACCAAATACATGTTGGGACAATGTTCCACCACTTCTTTTGGCCTGTGATTATCTCGAAGCCATTCCAGATTGCCATCATCTCATCAGTTCTCCTAGGCATTGTCCAGCTTAGGCCTTTCATGCTCATGAACAACTGCCACAATCTGCTAGTCACATGGCAGTGAATGAACAAATGGCTGATTGTCTCATTCTCATTGGCGCACAAAAAACATCTTGAGCATAGTTGTGTTCCTCTCTTCATCAAATTTTCATGAGTTAGAACAGCCTGTTTGACTACTAACCAGCAAAATTTTTTCACCTTTAGGGGAACTTTTGCCTTTCAAATATGTTTCCAATGCCAGAGGCCATAGTTCCAGTTAGGGGCGCCAATGGTTCAGTTTGGAATTTTATTTTGTAAAATTTGTGCCATACCATTTTTTCGGTTATTCTATTATGTATAACCAAAATTAGACTTTTCGAAACCGTCCCAATCATGTTGGTTTCTCTTCGGTATTTGTACGGTTTCGGTTAATTTTCGGTGTTTTTTTAAATATCATGTAAAATTCACTAGTAGAAGTAGAATACAATAACATACGTTTTTTTATAGGATTTAGCAAAACTCTATAGACATTTTTACTATATAAAGGGTGATGAATTAAAAAAAAATGGCTAGAGTATAAATCCATCAACAATTCTACAACAGCGTAAAAGACATCAAACAAAGGCAAAGAAAATATAAATCACATGAATTGAAAGATATACCAAGATGGGACTCAAAAATAAAGTCTATAGAAGATAAAATATTCAAAAAGATAAATCTAAATTATATGAAAGGAAACATATTCAATGCATTGTAGTTTGCTACTCGTAATCGTTAGAATACTTTGTGTCTTGCTAATAAAGATACTTGAAATAACTTAGTTTAAGTAGAAGTAGCATAATAGGTTTTAGGAATTGGTATTTTGATTTTAATTACTTGTTGGCTTGTAATAGTTTTCATAGTTCCAAGGCCCGAAGAAAATTTAATGCATTATTATTTTTAAACTTACAAATAAATATATTTTTCGCAATTAAAATTTATTCGGTACGGTTCGGTAATTTTTCGGTTTATTATAAAATAAAAAACATACCTTAATTATCGGTGCAATTATAGATTTATATAAAAACCTACGGTTTCTTAAAAAGAAACCTAAAAATCAGTTCGGTGCGGTACGGTTCGGTCGGTTTAGTCGGTTTTCGAATATCCATTGACACCCCTAGTTCTGGTCACATCTATTTATAATCCTGTATGCTGAATTTACTGTAAAGATGCCATTGTTGCTTCCGACCCACACCAGCTTATCTTCTTGTTCAGTAGTTCCCCTGAAGTTCTGTAGAAGACTGTAGAAGACTGAAGAATCAGTCACTCTACCCACTTCCCAGTCATTGAGAAATCTTCTAAAGGTTAGGTTCCAACCTTGTAGGCTCCAAGTTTCAGCTAGAGTTGCATCGGGTTGTTGTGCTAAGCTGAAAATATCCAGGAAACTCTCTTTGAGGGGACCATTTCCTATCCAATCATCATTCCAGAAGGAAATCTTCATGCCATTCCCGGTTTTGAAACTGGTTGGAAGCACAATCTTGGCATAGGGCTCTTATTGATTTCGAAACACTTACTCCATATGGGCTGGTAACATAACTTGTGCACCACTGCCCCAGGTCGCTGGTGATTCACATCAGATCGGCACGGAGAAAATATGCCATTTTTCTCCACCTCTATGACTCTTGGGAGTCTTTCGAATGGGCCCTTCACTTTGATTCGAGCCCATTTTAAATGATCCCTGAGTGATGTTTCTACCTCCGGTTTCAATCCATCCCCCACATTTATCCCCTATTAGCTTGAAGATTTTCTGGGACCAAAGGTAAAGAGGAATCCCCAGTAATCTCACCCAAACCCAGTCCAGCTTTGCATCAGCCGTGTAGCAGCCTACTTTAGGCGACCACCATTCAAGCATCAACAGTTTGTTCCTCCATCTCCATTCCCCCATTTCGATATGGTCTGCCAATTTGCTTGGTGGAAACTCGAACAAGGATTTTGAGCCATGCATTTCGTACAACTGTGTGCCAGGGATATTGCTCCATTTGTTAGTGACCTATCTCCCGATTTTAGAGAGAGTGGGCAACTCGTTTGTATCACTGAAGCTGCCAACCAAACATCTGCTCAGTAAATCCTTATCAGAAATTTCAGGTCCTTGAACAGTAACTCGTTGACCAAAAGCGATTTGTGCAGACAACGTCGAGGTTCCTTTTGCCTCCCACTTATTGGTTTTGAATGCTTCCATATAAGAGTGCTCCTCTGTTTGTTTGACAACTTTTCACAGCCGGAGCCACCTTATTTATGAACTTCTCTATCTTTAATGCAACATCTCATTATCCCGCTTTGAATCTGCCTCTGGAAGGATTATGACAGCTCTGCGTTCCTCCTGTACCACTACAATGCTTATATATCTGCCAAAATCATTGTATTTGTTTGTATGGAAGAAAATATAGACATGGGGTGTGTTTGGTATGAAGGAAAATGTTTTCATGGAAAATGAGTGATTTTATCACTTATTTTCTCTTGTTTGGTTGGTAAGTGGAAAACATTTTCCGGAAAATATTTTCCATGTTTGGTTAGAAAGTAAAAAATAGTTTTTTTAGAAAAATATTTTTTTTGCAACTCTCCTACCCCTCCCCCTACCACCTCCCCTTCCCGAAGTCGCTAAACATTGACACAATCTAAAGGAACTAATGTGATGCTTTACTTTTTAACGCAAAAATCGCGTATTTTCGAATCGGTAAATTTATAATTTCTAAACCCGTAAACTTCCGAACTCATAATTTTGGAACTTGTAAAATATTGAGCCTTTAAATGATAAATAATAAAATTAAAAACTAAAAAATATATTTTAAATGAGAATATATATGTTACTTTACTAGAAGACAGAAGCTTGGGCTGGGGCGGGGGGGGGCAGTAAATTGAAAAAAAATAAAACTTTAAATTACAAAAAAAAAGTAATTTTTTTTTTGTGCGGGGGGGGGGGGGGGGGGGGGGGCAGGGGTTGGGGGTGGGGGGTGCAGAAAAATAAGAAAACAGAAATTTAAAATTATAGAAAAAAAATTAAGGTAAAAGAAATTTTTTTTTGCGGGGTGGGGTGGAGGGGTAGTAGGGTGGATGGTAACGGAAAAACTGAAATTTTTCTAAAAAAAAACTGTTTTTTGGAGAGGGGGTGGGGTGGGTTGGTGAGGGTGAGAATGGTTGAGAAGGAGCTTTGGAAAATGTTTTCCCTTCTTTTGATAAGGAAAACATTTTCCTCCAATTGGAGGAAAATGAATTGATAAGGAAAATGTTTTCCAAAACATTTAAGCCAACCAAACATGGGAAAATTGGAAAACATTTTCCAGAAAATGTTTTCCTTCATACCAAACACACCCATGATCTCTGGACTTTCACCTTCTGAGTTCATTCCCCTTTCGGTCAAATGCTGTCTGAAGAAGACCCCAAAGCCACAGCATGACATTTTGACCGGGAGTCATTTTTTCTCATGAAATTCTTCTTGCGTTCCACCCATTGGTACCAAACTTCTGCACCATTTTTGACTTCAGTAATGTCAAAAGACTTCTCACCAATAATAAAATATATTCTATTAACCATAATTTAGGAAGAAAGAGAAAAAGAAGACGAAGTTTCTGAGCCAATCACCAAGACATGATTGATAAATAAACTAAGTAACCAAAGGAAAGATCATCGGAAAGGGAGAGAAACGATACCAGGGAGAGTTTTTAGGCTCTAACCTCGGAACTTGTGCCTGGGAGCATATTGAAAGAACCAAAAACCTCTAGCTGCTTAGCTGAGTCATGTTTTGTGTACGTCAGTTCCCTTCCTTCTTATTGTCCCAAAATATGACTTCTATTCTTTTCTCTCTTACCTCTTTTTTCTTACTGGTTTTGTATTGGGAACGAATGCAGCATATGTTTGTCCAATTGTCCCCATTGACTGAAGTTTTAATGAGCTAGTAACCTTATTTTTTATACATTTGTAGAAAGAGTTTCAGATTGATGGTGCTCGCCTATTTGATGTGGATAGCAACGGTGAGAATTTGATGATTGCCAGAAGGCTCGCTGGAATGGGAGGACAGCATATGCTTACCAAAGTAAATTTCTTAGGTCGCCTTATTGGAATTCTCTGATGGTTTGCGTTCTGCGTATGAGCTTCAACTTTTTCTACTTTTACGTTTTGCAGATCAGCCTATTACCTCCGCATGAAAGAGAAGACATTCTGCTTCCTGCGAGCATGAAAACTATCAAGGACTTGCATGTTTCTCCTCATGAAAGAGTCATACTCTTGGCTTCCTTAGGGAAGAAGTTGTCAGTTCTTAGGTCGATAACCTCCCTCATCCACTTTCTGCCAAATGATTGCTGCATAACAGCTAAATGCTCTTGATCAAAAGAATTGCTGTAGAACAGCATTTAGCTTTAATTTTGTGCTTCCCTCCCGGTAGATAGCTTATTTATTTGATCTCTTTCCTTTTGCAGTGCCGAAAATAACCATACTGTTCTGACATACGACTTACCGGTAATAACTCTAGGCCTTTTATAGTTGTGTTTTTGCTTTCAATTCTTAAGTTTGTGTAAAGCTAAATTTGCTCGCACAGTTGTTGGATAATGTATTACTATCATTTTTGGTTGATAAGCTCTTTGGATGAGAAACTCTCTGCTTGAATGATTGTTGATTAGAGTTCTTATGGAGTAATTTTTCTGTACTTACTGTGTGCACACTTTACGCTAACTGGTAAGTACTGATAAGGTCCCTCATTTTCACAGTCAAATGTACAGAACGACCTATTTGATTTGACTGGACCTTCACTATCAGCATCAGAAGACGATCTTAACACCACCTATTCATCATGTGAAAGGTGTTACTTTTGATTGACCACTTGAGAATTGGCAAAATGCAAATTTTCGTAAAACAGCAATTAGCTTTTGCTCTATCCCACCCTCCTAATTCATAGACCTCAAGCCTCAGTCTTTTTGCAGAAGATTATGTGCTAAGTTTGATTTTTGCTTGCCTTGTTTTTCTTGAACTTTCTGTTCTTTTGTTTTGATTTTTTTTTCTTTGTGGTTGACTGTACGCCTGTTCAATTTTTCAAAATCTATACTTTCCACCTGCTTCAGAATGTTTGTTTGAATGGCGGTGTTGCATTTTTTCCCTGTCATCTAGTTGTTGGTGCCCCCCCCCCCCCAAACAGTTTACTTGGGATAATAGTAAAAATGTTCTGCATAATTCCCCAAGTCCCATTGCTGGGTCATGAGTTTGTCAAGTCCAAGGCTACTTTAACTTGGATTTAAATTTCGGTAAGTTGTCAAGTAATTGAAGGAAATTGTTAGAGCCTGTGGGGAATTTCTTACAATCATCAAAGACAATTTCATGTTTGAAACTTCAAAGGGAAAAAGTGGCCTGATTTACAATGTAACAAATGCATCTCCTGAACTACAAAAAGCACAGCTTTTATAACATGCTCCCAAAAAGTCCTGCTGCTATGATTGCTTAGATTCAATTGGTGCATCTTCGACTTTTCTACTCTCAGTAATGTGCTTTCCTGATAATAATCCTTTTGTTACTGTTATTCCCCCCCCCCCCCCCAACCACCACAAATATTTGTTACTGTTATCAACCTTTCTCTGTTGGATAGGTTTGTTGCTAATTGATACTCTTGGCCAAGTTAATTTGATTCTTTTTGTTTGTCTATTTGGAATGTGCAGACTGTTCCTTGGTCATGTTCGTGGGATCCCAACAATTCGCATTACATGTATGCCGGATTACAGGTCCTAATGCATTGTCTGTTCAAAAAATGGTCCCACTTTTCGTTTGTTGGGAGTCAAACAAAGTAACTTGGACTAATAAAATCTGAAGTTATTCTCTCGTTATTTTGACACGGTAGAAAATTACAACTTATATTACTTTTGATGTAGTTTTTAAATATAAGATGTTCAAAAAATTAATAAATATATACTTACAAAAAAAGAATAAATATATACCTAATTTAGCTGAGAAAATTTGCCAAATTGACACACAATGAATCCAAAGTGACAAGCAAGTTGGTATTGAGGGAGCACTTATTTTTTTTCACTAGTTAGTTAGTCTTTCTTTCAAGTACAGGCAACACCGTTGATATTTATTGAAAAGAAAATAGTTGGTGTCTCTATTCTTTCTTTTTCTCTGAATAATGCATCATATTTTTTGTTTTGTCTTGTGCAGAATGGTATGGTTTTGCAGTTTGACGGGCGTCAAACTATGAGGCCAGTGGAATGTATGACTGGGTTGACAGGCAATCCTGTTCATACCGTGTGCTCTCTTTCAACTGATCCTACACTTGGTGCCGGCGTCAGAAGTGTTCTTTCTGCATCTTCAGTAGGCTTGTGCCACTGGAACTTTGGTAGTGGTGAAGAAAGGTGAATTCTAGTTTGTATTGCTGCTCTTCTGAATTTCTCTTAGTTGCTTCTTGAGGTGAACAGGTTTTTTCTTAATATCTAATATAGTCTGAGTTGCACCATCCCTTCCTGTATCTTTAGAACTGTTAGGATCTGATTCTAATGAATCTTTGCTGAGTACTGACTCAAGATTATTTGCACTTTGGAATCTCTCAGTAGATTAGTCCTGTAACTTGACAATTATAATCATTAACTAACTGCAAATTTAGATCTTAGGAATATTCTTGAAGGAGCCTAACTGCAAATTTAGGTCGACTGGTATATTCTTAAAGGAGACTGCATTTTTTGGTCTCTGAGTATTCTATGTACTCATTCATCTTATACAAATGATTGAAGTAAGTAGAATAATTGGTGAGTGGTATAGAAGAAGAAATGGATGAAGGCATTTAGTTGACCATTTTCCATTTTTTGCTTGAAAGAGAAATTGCTCAAGAAGGTGAGACTCTTGTCGTAATTGTTTTTCTAATAGCTTACATACTGTGGTGAGATTAAGAGGAACTGTGTTCAATGCAATTCGTAGCTCACTAATAGTCCAGCTGACTACTACTGGTATGGTTCAATAGTTGTGGTTCTTCAAAATGGGACCTTTTTTTTATGGTAAAACAGTTTATATTGCTAGTACTTTATGGTGATCTGATATCTCAAAAGGTAGGTTAGTGAAAAGCCTTTTTTTAATAGATAAGTAGTGTTCAAAGTCTTATAGTTTATTCAGGCAGCAATGCTGCGTGGGAGGCGATTGATTATTTTTTGTTCCTTGAAGTTGTTATTGCATCTCCCCTTTTCCTAATTGAATGAAACTTTGAGTTGGATGGTTCAGATTTTTTCTCATGGAAATCCTTCTTATCCTTTTCCAGTCCGGTAAAAAAGATACTCTTAATTGAAACATCAAGGTTCTGGTCTAATATTACACGTTGTATCTTTGTTTTTCTTCTTTTTGTTATTGTTGGTCTCTTCCTGTTCACTGTTCCTGAGCTGAGGGTTAGGAAACAACCTCTGGTAAGGTCTGCGTACGCACTACCGTCCCTAGACCTCACTTGTGGAATTACACTGAGTTTGCTGCTGTTATTGTGAAGATTCTGGTCTCATGTCAAGGATTTTTAACATGGTTGTTAATTTCTTATTGACTTAGTTTATTTGTGCAAACAAGAATGAATTTGTCTCTTGATGTTTTCATATTGTGGCAAGGCTTTACTTATTATTAAGATTTGCAAGAAAGTGCGTATCTTTTTTCTTTTGATAACCAAAATTCCTCATGGACCAGTTGACGTACGGTTGGGAACTCGGTGAGTAATAAGCACTCCCCTATATCTTTCTTCATAAACACTAGGCTTTTGTTTGTGGCGGCAGGGTGAGGTGCAGCTAACCCAGACATTACTAGTATTGCTCTTACCAATAGACCAAAGCCACCCTGGAGGCAGTTTGATTGGAAGAATCTTGAAGTTGTTGTAAAGAACCTCCACTATGAGTTGTCAATAGTACAATCTGAGGACTTTAAACTTGTTAATGCTTTCAGGTCCTTTTTCACATTTCAACCTACAATTTCCACTAACGTGGAGGGTGTATGATCTTCTTAGCGGCGAAGTATATTGTTTTTTTTTGTTTGCAGAATTTTTTGCTCATATGCCAGCTGTTTTCTGGTTTTCGATGTGCTTAAGCCTTAGTAGTAGAAACAATAGCTTTCCTGATAAATTGTTTGAATATGCCTGACTATGTCCAGAATCATGTTAAGAGGAGTTGAGTGGATAGTTAGCAGGCAGTTATGGCGATTTATATGGATGTAGATCGTACTGGGATCACTATATGCTTTTTAGTTTAAAAGGTCTACCATATTGTCATTAATAATTTTGAGAGATAAGAACTTCTGAAAAACTGATGTAAATCATACCAAGGCCAACTATGTGTTTAGTTGACTTTTCAAGCTTGTCTATTTCTGCCACATTCCCTAGTAGTCGACAGGATTGCTTTCCAAATGAATAGATCTGACTATGCTCAGAATCTTCTTTAAAGGAGTTGAGGGACAGAGTGCATCTGATATATGTAAATTTATTTGAACCTGGATCAACTGTATGGTTTTGGTGACTTTTCAAGCTGGTATAAAAGAGTTATTATCTTGAAGCTATGTGAGTAGTTTCTATGAATTCCATGTTAATAACAGAGTTTCATTTATCACTGAAGGCCGTGCTTGGTTCCTGAATCAGAGAATCAAGGAATCTGTATCTCTCTCGCTTGTGGAGATAGAAATGATGACATAGTTGCCTCTTTCCGTCCTAAACTGGAGATCATTGGCGACATGGCTGCTTCTCAAGTACCGCTTACTCCTCCAGTAGAGCAAGCGGTAGAGGGTTCTCATGTTCTTTACAGGCGAGTGGGTAGCAGATACCAGAAGTTAGGGTCCTCTTGTGCCAAAGTGAGTGGCATTCGACTTCCAAAATCTGCTATAATAGATAGAGGGAATCAGAACCCCTTGTTTGCTTCTGGTGACGAAGCAACAGTGGAACTGGTGTTACAAGAATTGCCATCTTTAAATGTGGCTCATCGTATTAAATCTCTGAACGGTCCTATTCGTGATGTGAGGTATACGCGCCTCCAAAATACAGGATTGCTTGGTTGTTTGTGTGATGATAACTTGCAGCTTTGCTCAACCAAGCTCCAATGAAGAAAGGTAACCTATCATAGCTTGTTTTCTGCCCTTTGTTTTTAGTTGTGTTTATGTTTACAGTCCAGCAATGCCCTTTTGTTCTTTCTGCTTGGCATCTCTATGCCTTTTTGGCAAAAAGAAGAGAACAAAGAATGGGTGTTGGGTGCATTAGAGTTTTGCCTGCATATTTTGATGCTGTTCATCAGAACTCCGAATTAGACTCTTGGTAATTTGTGCTAGAGTTGATTGCCTCGTCTTAGCCTCTTGGCAATAGAATGGTTTCCCCAGATGCATATTTGACGCCTATTGTGTGCATTGCAATTATTGCAATGTCTAGTCTCCCGGTCTTGAATTTGGAGATTGTTTGTTGTCAATATTTTGAGTTATGTAGACGCAGATTATAATCCATAAATTCCCGCTTATGGATTTTGAATTTATTGCAGGTTGGCTTTAGAAGACTTCTAAAATCCACCGGTATGTTATATGCTTCATGCGACTTGGACTTTTCGGCGGTATAGTATAGCATCTTTGGTTGTAGAAATAGGTGGGAGTGTAGAAAAGCATCCTTTTTGTAGCTTTGGGACCCAGCTGAGAGTTGGGGTCAGAGAGCTTAGGTAGGTTATAGCAATGGTTATTTAATAAAGAGTTTAAGTTTTATGCACCAACGAATGTGTATGTTACTTACGACATCAAGTAAAATTGACTTGCAAGAACAGGTAAACCTTCTTATCAAGTTTGATATAGTATGAAGAACTTGTTATGACCAGCTAAATATTTGTCATCTAAATGTGTTTAGCGGAGAAATATATTTGTTAGTTTTTCTTTTCATAATTTGTATAACAATATGGTGTCTAGAACTCTTATTGGTTCAATTAATCCAGATCCGTGGTGTAGAAACCCTAGTTGGTGGGTGGGTGAGTTACTGCTCTCAATCAAAGGGGATGTCATTCTTAGGGATGGAATCTGAGCTCGCTGGTTAAGGGTTGAAGAACTTTTATCATTACATCTCACTGTTTGGTGGTATGTTTGTTCCTCTTGCGGTATTGAAAATATTGTGTATCTTCAAAGATACATTCTCACGTTTAGGCTCATAGCGTCGGCTTATCTTACGATATCTCCCCGTTTAATGAAAGGAAATGTTGATAATTTGAGGTTTTCTTTTCAATACAAATTGGCGTATTTAAAAGCATGATATTTTAGAATTGGGATTATAGACTAATGGAACCCAGAATTCAAAATTTAAAAGAGTTAAAGATGGAATCAAACTTTGCTGATCTTGCTTACGCTAATTTCTCTCATTGTTTGCGCTGGGCTTCCCTCTCAATTCAAGCCCATTGAGCCACTCATTAGTCTACTGAAACTAATTTGATGCTATATATTCCAAACCCTTCTAGTTGAGCCCTCTCTCTCCCTACTTCAAAAAAAAGTAAAGAGCAAAAGAGCAAAATTCATGTGTGAACCCTAAAACTAGGTCACACGTGCGGGAGGGTGTTAGAGTATACTACACTTGTTTCTCACCGGCTGTGTAATGTTTCCAAAGGGTTTTAAATGATACAATATCTACTCCATCCATGGCCTTGAGGTGTTGGGTTGGATTATTTAGATGTAATCAAACTTTATATATTGACGCGATACATTCGAGTGGAGGTGCCATGGTGCATGTTATTTGTCGATAACATAGTTCTAATTGATAAGACGAGGAGTGGGGTCAATGCGAGGCTATAAGTCTAGAGGCAGACCCTAGAGTCAAAGGGTTTCAAGTTGAGCAGGACCAAAACGAAATATTTGGAGTGTAAGTTCAGTCGTAAGACTCATGAAGCGGACATGGATGTGAAGCTTGATACCTAAGTTATCCCGATGAGAGGTAGTTTCAAGTATCTCGCGTCTATAATCCAGGGTAATAGGGAGATTGATGCTAAAGTCTCCCACTGTATATGTGCGGAGTGGATGAAATAGAGGCTCGCATATGGTATTTTGTGTGATAAGAAGATGCCACCGAGATTAAGGGTAAGTTCTACAGAGTGGTGGTTAGACTTCAGAGGATGAAAGTAGCAGAAATGAGGATGCTGAGGTGGATGTATGTGCATACCAGGAAAGATAAGATTAGGAACAAAGTTATTTGGGATAAAGTGGGAGTAGGCCCCGTGGAGGACAAGACAAGGGAGTTGAGGCTGAGATGGTTCGTGAACGTACAGAGGAGTACTGAAGCACCTGTTAGGAGGTGTGAGAGGCTGGCCGTGGTGGGTCTGAGAAGGGGTTGAGGAAGGCCGAAGAAGTATTAGGGAGATGTGATTAGGCAAGATATGGCACTACTTCAGCTCACTGAGGACATGATCCAGGATAAATGTGTGTGGAGATCGAAGATTAGGGTAGTTGCCTAGTAGGTAGTCGAGAGTTCCTCATTCTTTTTAGTAGCATTAGTAGCTCCCTTATTTTGTTTCTTTTTTCGTTTGCTCTGTATATCGTATGTTCTAGTCTGCTATTATTTGATGTTATTTTCTGTTACTGGTTTTGTTGTTGTTGTTGTTACTACAACTATCTTTCTTTCCTTTTCCTTATCGTTCTTCGTCCCTCTATTTTTTTCTTTCTTCTTCTTCTTTCTTCTTCGTCTTCTTCCTTTCTCTCTTTTCACCTTTTCTTGAGCCGAGGGTCTATTGGAAACAACCTCTCCACCTCGCCAGGTAGGGGTAAGGTCTGTGTACACACTACCCTCCCAGATCTCACTTGTGGGATCTTACTAGGTATGTTGTTGTTGGGGGGATTTGCATCTATACCTGCTTTTTGGGTCACGTTTTAACTTATACCCGCTTTGCAAAAATAATTGCAAGCGTACCCACTGTTTGCGTAAACTTCAGGCGTACGATTTTGAAGTAGCAAAGGCAATCACGCAAACTTAAGCATTCTAGTAGACGGGCTTTAAGTTGTTTGTAATTGGTGAACTTAAGTATTCTACTAGCTGAAGTTTTGTTATCTATTTGTTGAACTTCATCATGTTTTAACTGAAGTTTTTCGCGTACAGGCCTGAAGTAGCAAAAATTCTTGAACCAAGTGTTGGCTAAAAGTTTTTGTTTGTAGTTGCTGAACTTAAGCATCCTACTAGACGAAGTTTTGTTCTCTATTTGCTAAATTCTTCAGCATATTTTAGCTGAAGTTTTGTTCTCTATTTACTGAACTTCAGCATATTTTAGCAGAAGCTTTGTTATGTTTATGATGAACTTCAAGGTTGAAGTTTGTTTTGTATTAAAGATGAAATTTCTCATCTTTCTACTGATACAGTTCATAAAAACCCTTCTGATCTTTTTGGTTGGGTACAAAGCATGATAGCAAAGGATTAACCGTTGCTATCATCCCTTGAGTTTTAGGCATCGAGTTACAAACACATAAAGCTTGCTGAATAAAAGGATGCTGGAGTAGCTGTTCGGTTGCCCGTCTCTTTGAGGGTCCTTTATAAACACTTGTATAGAAAATCTAGCAATCTAATAAACATTACTCGGAATAATAGGGTCTTCATTCATAATCTTCCATTGCAAATCTTTAGTGTCGCGACAAAGCCAAACACGACTCCCAGTCATCATCTCTACCACATCGCATCCTAGTGACCATATATCATAAGCTTTCGCATGCGATCCATGTTATCTAAGAGAGAAAAGAAGAAGACGAAGAAAAGAAAGGAGGAAGAAAGGAGCGAACATGTAGCAAGAAGAAGGAAGCGCCTGGAGTTGTAAAAATTAGGATATAGGTTAAATAATTTTAAAACATAAGTGTATGTTAAATGAGAGCGACCAGATAGGACACCCTGTATAATTTTTACTTGTTGTTGTTGTCGTCGTCGTCGTCGTTCACTACTCACCACCACTCTCCCCATTACCCTACATAAATAACTCATGCATCCTTTGGGTATAAATCATAAATCAATGATAATAACCTCATAATTTCTCAAAGCAGAAAGAGGTTTAGATTTGTGAATTGGCTGCACGATACAAGGATAGACTTGAGTAAATGTCTAGTAAAGATTATATTCAGACTTTTGGGAGTTTAGAGAGAGTAATTAGCCATGCATCAATTATTGACCACAGAACAATGGCCTTAACGATTAAGATATTTTGTTAATAGAATTTCTTAAAATACATAATCGCAAAAAATAAAATAAAAAATAAAAAAAATCCGACCTGCCGGATTCGAACCAGGGACCTAAAGATAGCTATCAGGTAACACCCACTACAGTCTTCCGCTCTACCAACTGAGCTAAGGTCGGAATGCTTTTCAATGTCTTGACCGATTTATATTTCTCCATTAAATGTCCATGACTAGCCTCTAAATTCTATATTTTGGTGTCATTTACGTATTAGAAGACAATTGATAGTTTTGTTACTTGTGTTATAACTCTCGTCGTTTGGTTAAAATAAGGTTATCCAGGAACTATAATAAGTAATGAATTACAATTTGACATTCAAAATGAAATAACTAACATTATGATTTTGGTATAAAATTAATTATTCTATATCCACAATCAAACATGAAATAAATATAGTCTCAAATTTTATATCCGGATTATTATCTTTATCTCTATAAATAAATGACCCCTATATTAGTTCAAGACGAATATAAAGGGAGTAGCATAGTAGCATGGAAGGATACATTTGTTACATGATATGGCCCATACCCTAACAAGAAAGGGGTAATAGACCCATCATTCGAGCAAAATTATAAGCTTCTCCTTTTCCCCTTTCTACTCCACACATTATAAGGCAAATGTAAGAGTATCAAATTTTGGATCTATACACTCGAGGGACTACCTAATTTATTAAGGGAAAAGTTGTGTTGTAAACTCGTAGGGTCTCACTTCATAGTTCATAGACTAGCACATGGATGTTTGGGTCATTCTGGACAGAGTAGCCATGGAAGTATTTATGGGTCATTCTAGTGTCTAACATGGTAGGACAAGTAAAAATTGATGATGCGTTCAATTTGCTCGCCCCTTTTAATTTATACTCGTTTTATTTTTTTATTTGCATTTGTAACTATTTTTTGTTGTTATTAAAAGCATTTTAAAAAGACAATTTTGCTCTTCAGGACTATTAACAAAATCGTAGACCGCAGGACAAAACTTCAGCATGTTTTGACATGAAGTTTTAGCAAGTGAACTAAATAACTTTAGTATGTTTAGTATGAAGTTTTAGCAAATGAACTAAATAACTTCAGCATGTTTAGTCTGAAATTTTAGTAAATGAACTAAATAACTTCAGTATGCATTAGCAAAAACTCATTAGAAAATTACATACTGCAAGAAAAACACTTAAGCATATTTAGTCTGATGTTTTTGCAAATGAACTAAATAACTTAAGTATGTTTAGTCTGAAGTTCTACAAATGTACTAAATAACTTCACTATGCATTAACAAAAACTCATTAGAAAATTACATACCGCAAGACAAAAACTTAAGCATATTTAGTCTGAAGTTTTCGCAAATGAACTATATAACTTCAACACTCATGACAAAATAGTAGACTGCACGACAAACAAGTTCAGCATGCATTAGCATGAATTTTTAGCTTCGGTATAAAACAATTTCATGCTAATCATGCTATATTAACATGAAGTTTTAGCTTCAACATGAAACAACTTCATGCTGCATTAACATGAAGTTTATGGTATTTTGAGAAAGCTGCTGAGAGCAGAGGAGAAGATCTTTTTTCATGAACAAGGTTGTAGATCACGCGATTTATCAAGGGGGTAAGTGTCATATTATTACGGATTTTTCGTCAACTGGTTACCAAATCATAATTTTTAAAAATAGGTTATAGGTTAAAAGGTGAAAAAAATATAGGGTATGACTGCAAATTCCCGTAGGACGCTGGATATTCCGTCGTTCAGTCGAAGCGAACATGTTAGCAGCTTCAGGATAATTATTTCTCAATTCGGGTAGAAATGACACCAGATAACCACTCTAAATGTTTGTTATTTAGAGAGTTGGCAGTACTTCCTAAATTTTAATTTTTCAAGACAAAAATATCATGAATTGTCCTGAAGTTAATTT
>JASVEL010014000.1:0-134874 GCA_032618575.1 Nicotiana noctiflora
TATACACCTCACAAGACACACCGTACAAATAGTGCCTCCAAATCTTCAATGCATGAACAATGGCGGCTAGCTCCAAATCATGAACATGATAGTTCTTCTCATGTGGCTTCAACTGCCGAGAAGCATAAGCAATTACCTTTCCTTCCTGCATCAACACACAACCTATCCCCACTCTCGAGGCATCACAATAAACGGTATATGAACCCGAAGCTGATGGCAATACTAACACTGGAGCTGTGGTCAAAGCTGTCTTGAGCTTCTGAAAGCTCTCCTCGCACTCATCCGACCACACGAATGGTGCACCCTTCCGGGTCAATTTAGTCAATGAAGAAGCAATGGATGAAAATCCCTGAACAAACCGGCGATAATATCCCGCCAAACCAAGAAAACTCCTGATCTCTGTAGCTGAGGACGGTCTAGGCCAACTCTGCACCGCCTCTATCTTTTTCTGATCAACCTGAATACCATCACGAGACACCACATGTCCCATAAATGCCACGGACTCGAGCCAAAACTCGCACTTGGAGAATTTAGCATATAGCTTCTCCTCCCTCAATCTCTGCAACACAATACTCAAATGCTGAGCATGCTCCTCCCGACTACGGGAGTAGACTAGAATGTCATCAATGAACACAATCACAAATGAATCCAAATAAGGCCCGAACACACTGTTCATCAGATGCATAAATGATGCTGGGGCGTTGGTCAGCCCAAAAGACATCACAAGAAACTCATAGTGACCATATCGGGTCCTGAATGCAGTCTTCATAATATCCGAGTCCCCGATCTTCAGCTGATGATAGCCCGAACGAAGATCGATCTTAGAAAACACCCTCGCACCCTGTAACTGATCAAACAAATCATCTATGCGCGGTAGAGGGTACTTGTTCTTCACCGTCACTTTGTTCAATTGCCTATAATCAATACACATTCGCATGGAACCATCTTTCTTTTTAACAAATAATACCGGCGCACCCCACGGAGACACACTAGGACGGATGAAACCCTTATCCAGAAGTTCTTGAAGTTGCTCTTTCAGTTCTTTCAACTCGGCTGGTGCCATTCGATAAGGAGGAATGGATATGGGCTGAGTGCCCGGCACTAAGTCAATGCCAAAATCAATATCCCTGTCCGGCAGCATGCCCGGCAGGTCTGAGGGGAATACATCTGGAAAATCCCTCACAACAGGTACAGAATCAATGCTAGGAGATTCAGCTCCCACATCTCTCACAAAAGCTAAGTACGATAAACACCCTTTTTCAACCATCTTCCGAGCTTTTAAGAATGAAATAACACGGCTAGGGACGAAATCAGTCGAACCCCGCCACTCAATCTGAGAAATACCAGGAATGGCCAACGTAACTGTCTTAGCATGACAGTCCAATATAGCATGTTACGGAGACAACCAGTCCATACCCAATATAACATCAAAGTCCACCATCCCCAACAATAACAAATCTTCCTGGGTCTCCAGACCCCCAATAGATATAACACAGGATCTATAGACATGATCCACAACAATCGTATCACCCACTGGGGTGGATACATGAACAGGTAAATCAAGACTACCACGAGTCGCACCCAAATGACGTGCAAAATAAGAGGACACGTATGAATATGTGGACCCTAGATCAAATAGAGACGAGGCATCTCTCGTGACAGACAGTAAATGATACCCGTAATCACGACGATCGGAGGCAACCGCATCACGCCCGTCGTGAAGTGCATAGAACCGTGCACGGCCTCCACCGGATCTCTCCTCGCCCCCGGGGCGACCACGAGAAGACCGACCTCCACCTCTACTAGACCGAGATGGTGCCGAAGAGGAGGGCTGATCCCTCTGCCTGAGTCCTGCCCCTACGTAGTCGAGGGCAATGTCTCCTCACGTGGCCAAACTCACCACACTCATAACATGCACCCGGTGCCGGAGAAGTAGGTGTTGCACTCGGGGCCGGGAGGGCACTAAGTGATGACCGACCCTCTGCTGAAATCCCCGTCGACCACGACCATAAAGAACCTCCGCTCCGCTCCGGGCGGCCCGAACGAGAAGGTCTAGACGAGCGACCTCGCTCCGCCGGGAATGCCCTCTAGATGGAGCACCGCCGAAACTGCCATAACCGCGAGGCCTCTTGGCCTCCCGCTCTCTCTCTCTCGGCGACGATCCGCCTCGATGGAGCGTGCCATATCGGCAACCCGCTCAAACGATGATGACAGAACTCGCTCGCCGGTCATAAGAATACGGATAGAGTAGTTGAGGCCATCAATGAACCTCCCGATCCTCTCCCTATCAGTGGGGATCATCCATGTGGCATGCCTAGCCAACTGAGTGAATCTAAGCTCATACTGGGTCACAGACATGTCGCCCTGAATCAACCACTCGAACTGGCGACGTAGCTCCTCGCGACGAGACTGAGGTACATATTTCTCTAGAAAGAGAGTAGAGAACTGCTGCCATGTGAGAGGTGCCGCTCTTGCAGGCCTACGCCTCTCAAACTCCTCCCACCAATCAAATGCGGGACCAGTGAACTGAAATGTAGTAAATGAAACTCCGCTGGACTCAAGAATACCAGCCGTACGCAGCATCTTCTGACACTTATCCAAGAAACCCCGGGCATCCTCGCCCTCAACGCCACTGAAATGGGGTGGCTGAAGTCTACCAAATCTCTCAAGACGACGCTGCTCGTCATCGGGCATAACCTGAACCATATGCTCTGGAGCTGGAGCTGGTGCAGCTGGAGGAATAACCGGTGCAACTACCTGAGCGGGGACCGCCTCTGGCGTCTGAAGTCCCTGAACAACCGGGTCAGGTGTGCGAGCTGCAGGGGTCTGCTGACCACCCCCTGACTGAGATGTCGCTACAGTAGCGGTAGCTGAAACTACCTGAGCCAAACCGGAACACACTGATAATATCTGAGCAAGAGTCTCCTGAAGACCGGGAATAGCAATAGATATAGTCTCGGCCCCGAACCGGGGCCGCCGGAGCTTCAACCACCGGGGCCGCTCCCGAACCGGTACAACAGACGGGTCGGCCGGCACCGCCTCGCCGCCCTACCTCTAACTCTAGCACGACCGCGCCCACGGCCTCTAACAGTGGCAACGGAGGTCGTCCACCTCGTCCCGATGCTCGCGTTCTCGCCATCCGCGAGAGAATAGAATATAGAAGTTCAGTTCTCGGAACAACAAGATCGCACGACCGAGTTCAAGAAAAGTGAAGTTTTCCTAAAGGTTCGCAGCCTCCCGAGGATAAGTACAAGCGTCCCCGTACCGATCCACAAGACTCTACTAACCGGCTCAAGACTCACGAGGCCTAGTAAACCTAGGCTCTGATACCAACTTGTCACGACCCCAAATCCGGTCGTGATGGCGCCCAGCACATTGCTAAGCCAGCCTGACCAATCAATATCAACCACGGAGCTAGAAGCTCACTTTAGCCCATTTAGGCATATTAATTCACGAAATAACAACGAAACATATAACGAAAACGGGGAACCAAGTCCCATAATACATCAACTCCCATAGACCAAGGGTCAAGAGTCATGAGCCTCTACTGAACATAAGTGTATAATGGTTTACAAAATACCAAATGTGGAAAGAAACATCAATACAGAATCAAAAGACAGTAAGAAGGAATTTCGGGTCCTGCGGACTCTGCAGCTACCTCGAATATCCCACGGATGTCGCCTCGAACAGCTACCGGATCACTGCTGAGAGGTACCTGGATCTGTACACAAGGTGCATGGAGTAAAATGAGTACTGCCAGACTCAGTGGTAATAAACAAGGGTAAGACAACGCAGATAAGAAATCCGCAATAAAGCACTATGTAAAGCTATAATCGGCTACCCTGTCATAGAATCAATCTTCACTGTACCTGTTCCAACAAATACCAATAAATAGCATAACAGCTAGCAGATGTAGCTAAATGCAATGCAATGCATGATATGACCGCTACGACGCGTAGCCCGACTCCAATTTTGGGTACCCGTGCTCACCGTGGGGGTTCAGACTCCGGAGGGGCTCCTACAGCCCAAGCACATCTCATAGAGATATTCCTGCGGCGTGCAGTCCGATCCAACATATATCTCGCTGCGGCGTGCAGCCCGATCCACTACTAGTCGGCTAATATGCAGATACAGCCTCGCAGGCTCAAAAATAGTTTTTGAAAACTCTTTTATCATTTTTCAGTTGGAAAACAGTAATATCAAGTTCCATAGATTGGAATTAGCATAATAACAAAATAGCTGCGGACTAGTAGTAAACTAGCATGTCTATATGATAAGACAATGATAACGATCCTCGCGGGATCCAATAACTGGCTCACGGCCCACATGTATACTCAACCGCCCAAGAAGGGGGTTCAACGGCTCGAGAATAGCCAATAATATAATATCAACAGGTCCATTATCACAATATATATATATATATATATATATATATATATATATGCAACCATCCGAGAAGGAGGTTCGACGGCTCGAGAATAGCCAATAATACAGTATCAACAGGTCGGACTAATATATAGTCTCCAGTTCATGATCGACCCCGCACTCTCAAGAGTGTGCGTGTCTCGCCGCTACACAGCGTCACAAAGTGGTATACCGGGGTTTCGAAACCCGCTGGTCATCACCCACATCTATTACTCACCTCAATACGGCGCGACGACTATTCCGCAATGCTCTTGCCACGAGAATCAAGCTACGCACGCGTAGAATCTGATCAAATACAGTAGAAATACAACAAATTAGGCCAATGGGACGACACCCAATCAATATAACTCAATTTACATCAAAATTCCCAAAGTTGTCAAAACCCGACTTTCGGTACGCTTGTCGAAAAATCACGAAAGTCACATATTCGGAACCCTCATCTCAATACGAGTCTAAGCATATCAATTTTACCAAATTCGGACTCCATTTGCCCATTCAAAACCTTGATTTTTCTAAAGTTCAAGCCTAGGGCTAAATCCTCCATAAATTACCCCAAATTCCTCCATTTTCATGATATAATTGCATAATATAACCAATACTAATCATAGTTTAAGTCCATAGATGATTACCCTGATGATTTCCCTTGAATTTCTCTTCAAAATCGCCCAAATCGCCTCTAAAGCCGAGACCCAAAATGTGTGAAATGTTCTGAAATTTTTCTAACTTCGGATACACTTACTTACAGCGATTTTCGCTTCTGCGGAATATTTTCCGCTCCTATGCACCCGTATCCGCGACCAAAGGGTCGCTTCAGCGGTTCCAGGCCTGGCCGGCCATTTCCGCTTCTGCGAGCAAAGGGCCGCTTAAGCGGGCCCGCTTCTGCGAAGGAACATCCGCATTCGCGGAAACATCCGCCTCTGCGCACTGTTTACCGCTTCTGCGGTCCCGCCCAAGCGGTCAAATGTCCGCTTCTGCGGACCATGCCCATTTTCTTCTCCTTCGCTTCTGCGATCACTGGCTCGCACCAGCGATGCCGCTTCAGCGGAATTACTTCCGCTTCTGCGTAACCAGCCGCTCCTGCGCATCTCGTCCGCTTCTGCGGACACGCTCCTGCGTTCAAAATTCCGCAGGAGCGGAAACAACAGAAGCAGGATCCCAACCTGCAATTTTTCCACAATTTTCTCCCGTTTAACCATCCGAAAACACCCCGAGGCCCCCGGGACCTCATCCAAACATACCAACACATCTTAATACCTTATTCGAACTTGCTCCAATCCTCAAAACACGTCTAACAACATCAAAACCCATAATTCACATCAAATTCAAGCCTAAATTCTTTGAAACATTCTGAATTACACATTCGATCAAAAACCCGACCAAACGACGTCCGAATGACCTGAAATTTTGCAGGCACATCCAAATTCACCTAACGGAGCTACTGCAACTGTCGAAATTCCATTTCGACCCCCGGATCAAAATATCACCTACCGTTCGGATTTCGCCAAAATTCAACCTTAGCCAATTCAAGCCTATTTCTACACTGGGCTTCCAAATTCAATTCCGATCGCTCCCCTAAGTCACAAATCACCTCCCGGAACTAACCGAATCATCAGAATCCGATTCCGAGCCCTCTAACCAAATAGTCAACTCCCGGTTGACTTTCCTTATTCAAGTTTCCTTCACAAAGGCTATATGCCTCATTTTCAATCCAATTCACTCCTAACTCACCCGATAGACTTTAACACTGATATAAAAGCATAAAACATGTATTTACAACATAACGGGGTGGTAATTCTCGTGACGACGGGCCGGGTCGTCACATTCTCCCCTCTTAAGCAAACGCTCGTCCTCGAGCGGGTCAAGAATCATACCTGAAGTCTCAAACAAGTGAGGATATCTGCTCCGCATCTCTCGCTCGATCTCCCAAGTGGCCTCCTCCACGGGTCGACCTCTCCACTGAACCTTAACTGATGCAATCTCCTTAGACCTCAATTTTCTCACCCGACGTCCCAAAATGGCAATAGGCTCCACATCATAGGATAGATCACCATCAAGCTGAATGGTACTGAAGTCTAATACATGAGACGGATCTCCAATGTACTTCCGGAGCATAGACACATGGAATACCGGATGAACGCTGGATAAGCTGGGCGGCAAGGCCAACTCATATGCCACCTCTCCAACTCTCCTAAGTATCTCAAAAGGACCAATGTACCTGGGACTCAACTTTCCTTTCTTCCCAAACCTCATGACACCCTTCATAGGTGAAACCTTCAACAATACTCTGTCACCAACCATGAAAGACAACTCTCGAACTCTACGGTCCGCATAACTCTTCTGACGAGACTGTGCTGTACGAAGCCTCTCCTCGATCAACTTTGCTCTATCCAGAGCATCCTGGACTAACTCAGTCCCTATCAATCTAACCTCACCAGGCTCAAACCATCCCACGGGGGATCTACACCGCCTGCCATACAATGCCTCATACGGGGCCATCTGAATACTCGACTGATAACCGTTGTTGTAGGCAAACTCAGCAAGTGGTAGGAACTCATCCCACGAACCACCAAAATCAATCACACAAGCTTGCAACATATCCTCCAAGATCTGAATAGTGCGCTCAGACTGCCCATCTGTCTGGGGATGAAATGCTGTACTCAACTCAACCCGCGTACCCATCTCTCGCTGAAATGCTCTCCAAAACTGAGAAGTGAACTGAGTACCCCTATCGGATATGATAGACACCGGGACTCCATGCAACCGAACAATCTCTCGAATAAAGATCGCTGCCAACCGCTCCGATGAGTAGGTAGTACTAACTGGAATGAAGTGAGCTGACTTGGTCAGTCTATCCACAATCACCCACACAGAATCAAACTTCCTCGCCGTCCGAGGGAGTCCAGTAACAAAGTCCATAGTGATCCTCTCCCATTTCCACTCAGGAATATCAATGCGCTGAAATACGCCACCGGGCCTCTGATGCTCGTACTTAACCTGCTGACAGTTGAGGCACCGTGCTACATGTCTGACAATGTCCATTTTCATCTTTCTCCACCAATAGTGCTGTTTCAAATCTTGATACATCTTCGCGGCTCCTGGATGGATAGAATACCGCGAGCTATGGGCCTCTTCCAGAATCAACTCACGAAGGCCATCAACATTGGGCACACATATCCGGCCCCGCATCCTCAATACGCCGTCACTATCAATGGTGACATCTCTAGCATCATCATGCTGAACTCCGTCCCTCAGGACAGCCAAATGTGGATCATCATACTGGTGCTCACGAATACGATCATATAGAGATGACCGAGATACAACACAAGCCAATACCCTGCTGGGCTCCGAAATATCTAACCTCACTAGCCGATTGGCTAGCACCTGAACATCATAAGCAAATGGCATCTCCTCAGCCGGAATATATGCCAAGCTCCCCATACTGACTGCCTTCCGGCTCAAAGCATCGGCCACCACATTGTCCTTCCCCGGATGATATAATATAGTAATGTCATAATCCTTCAGCAACTCCAGCCATCTCCGCTGTCTCAAATTAAGGTCTTTCTGTTTGAACAAGTGCCGGAGACTACGATGGTCGGTATACACCTCACAAGACACACCGTACAAATAGTGCCTCCAAATCTTCAATGCATGAACAATGGCGGCTAGCTCCAAATCATGAACATGATAGTTCTTCTCATGTGGCTTCAACTGCCGAGAAGCATAAGCAATTACCTTTCCTTCCTGCATCAACACATAACCTATCCCCACTCTCGAGGCATCACAATAAACGGTATATGAACCCGAAGCCGATGGCAATACTAACACTGGAGCTGTGGTCAAAGCTGTCTTGAGCTTCTGAAAGCTCTCCTCGCACTCATCCGACCACACGAATGGTGCACCCTTCCGGGTCAATTTAGTCAATGAAGAAGCAATGGATGAAAATCCCTGAACAAACCGGCGATAATATCCCGCCAAACCAAGAAAACTCCTGATCTCTGTAGCTGAGGTCGGTCTAGGCCAACTCTGCACCGCCTCTATCTTTTTCTGATCAACCTGAATACCATCACGAGACACCACATGTCCCATAAATGCCACGGACTCGAGCCAAAACTCGCACTTGGAGAATTTAGCATATAGCTTCTCCTCCCTCAATCTCTGCAACACAATACTCAAATGCTGAGCATGCTCCTCCCGACTACGGGAGTAGACTAGAATGTCATCAATGAACACAATCACAAATGAATCCAAATAAGGCCCGAACACACTGTTCATCAGATGCATAAATGCTGCTGGGGCGTTGGTCAGCCCAAACGACATCACAAGAAACTCATAATGACCATATCGGGTCCCGAATGCAGTCTTCATAATATCCGAGTCCCTGATCTTCAGCTGATGATAGCCTGAACGAAGATCGATCTTAGAAAACACCCTCGCACCCTGTAACCGATCAAACAAATCATCTATGCGCGGTAGAGGGTACTTGTTCTTCACCGTCACTTTGTTCAATTGCCTATAATCTATACACATTCGCATGGAACCATCTTTCTTTTTAACAAATAATACCGGCGCACCCCACGGAGACACACTAGGACGGATGAAACCCTTATCCAGAAGCTCCTGAAGCTGCTCTTTTAGTTCTTTCAACTCGGCCGGTGCCATTCGATAAGGAGGAATGGATATAGGCTGAGTGCCCGGCACCAAGTCAATGCCAAAATCAATATCCCTGTCCGGCGGCATGCCCGGCAGGTCTGAGGGGAATACATCTGGGAAGTCCCTTACAACAGGTACAGAATCAATGCTAGGAGATTCAGCTCCCACATCTCTCACAAAAGCTAAGTACGATAAACACCCTTTTTCAACCATCTTCCGAGCTTTTAAGAATGAAATAACACGGCTAGGGACGAAATCAGTCGAACCCCGCCACTCAATCTGAGAAATACCAGGAATGGCCAACGTAATTGTCTTAGCATGACAGTCCAATATAGCATGGTACGGAGACAACCAAGTCCATACCCAATATAACATCAAAGTCCACCATCCCCAACAATAACAAATCTGCCTGGGTCTCCAGACCCCCAATAGATATAACACAAGATCCATAGACATGATCCACAACGATCGTATCACCCACGGGGGTGGATACATGAACAGGTAAATCAAGACTACCACGAGTCGCACCCAAATGACGTGCAAAATAAGAGGACACGTATGAATATGTGGACCCCGGATCAAATAGACAGAGGCATCTCTGTGACAGACAAAAATGATACCTGTAATCACTGCATCGGAGGCAACTGCATCACGCCTGTCAGGAAGTGCATAGAATCACGCCTGGCCTCCACCGGATCTCTCCTCGCCCCTGGGGCGACCACGAGAAGACTGACCTCCACCTCTACTAGACTGAGATGGTGCTGAAGAGGAGGGCTGATCCCTCTGCTGAGTCCCGCCCCTACGTAGTCGAGGGCAATGTCTCCTCATGTGGCCAAACTCACCACACTCATAACATGCACCTGGTGTTGGAGAAGTAGGTGCTGCACTCTGGGCTGGGAGGGCAATAAGTGATGACTGACCCTGCTGAAACCCCTGTCGACCACGACCATAAGAACCTCCGCTCTGCTCTGGGCGGCCTGAATGAGGAGGTCTAGAGGAGCGACCTCTACTCTGCTGGGAATGCCCTCTAGATGGAGCACCACTGAAACTGCCCGAACTACGAGGCCTCTTGGCCTCCCGCTCCTCTCTCTCTCGGCGACGATCCGCCTCAATGGAGCGTGCCATATCAGCAACCTGCTCAAACGATGATGACAGAACTCGCTCGCTGGTCATAAGAATACGGATAGAGTAGTTGAGGCCATCAATGAACCTCCTGATCCTCTCCCTCTCAGTGGGGATCATCCATGTGGCATGCCTAGCCAACTGAGTGAATCTAAGCTCATACTGAGTCACAGACATGTCGCCCTGAATCAACCACTCGAACCGGCGACGTAGCTCCTCGCGACGAGACCGAGGTACATATTTCTCTAGAAAGAGAGTAGAGAACTGCCGCCATGTGAGAGGTGCTGCTCTTGCAGGCCTACGCCTCTCAAACTCCTCCCACCAATCAAATGCGGGACCAGTGAACTGAAATGTAGTAAATGAAACTCCGCTGGACTCAAGAATACCAGCCGTACGTAACATCCTCTGACACTTATCCAAGAAACCCTGGGCATCCTCGCCCTCAACGCCACTGAAATGGGGTGGTCGAAGTCTACCAAATCTCTCAAGACGACGCTGCTCATCATCGGGCATAGCCTGAACCATATGCTCTGGAGCTGGTGTAGCTGGAGGAATAACTAGTGCAACCACCTGAGCGGGGACCGCCTCTGGCGTCTGAAGTCCCTGAACAGCCTGCTCAGGTGTGCGAGCTGCAGGGGTCTGCTGACCACCCCCTTTTTGAGATGTCGTTGCAGTAGCGGTAGCTGAAACTACCTAAGCCAAACAGGAACACACCGATAATATATGAGCAAGAGTCTCCTGAAGACCAGGAATAGCAATAGATACAGTTTGGCCCTGAACTGGGGCTGCTGGAGCATCAACCACTGGGGGCTGCTCCTGAACTGGTACAACGGGCGGGTCAGCTGGCACAGCCTCAGCTGCCCTACCTCTACCTCTAGCACGACCGCGCCCACGGCCTCTAACAGGTGGCAATGGAGGTCGTACACCTCGTCCCGATGCTCGCGTTCTCGCCATCTACGAGAGAATAGAATATAGAAGTTCAGTTCTCAGAACAACAAGATCGCACGACAGAGTTCAAGAAAAGTGAAGTTTTCCTAAAGGTTCGCAGCCTCCCGAGGATAAGTACAAGCGTCCCCGTACCGATCCACAAGACTCTACTAACCGGCTCAAGACTCACGAGGCCTAGTAAACCTAGGCTCTGATACCAACTTGTCACGACCCCAAATCCGGTCGTGATGGCGCCCAGCACATTGCTAAGCCAGCTTGACCAATCAATATCAACCACGAAGCTAGAAGCTCACTTTAGCCCATTTAGGCATATTAATTCACGAAATAACAGCGAAACATATAACGAAAAACGGGGAACCAAGTCCCATAATACATCAACTCCCATAGACCGAAGGGTCAAGAGTCATGAGCCTCTACTGAACATAAGTGTATAATGGTTTACAAAATACCAAGTGCGGAAAGAAACATCAATACAGAATCAAAAGACAGTAAGAAGGAATATCGGGTCCTGCGGACTCTGCAGCTACCTCGAGTATCCCACAGATGTCGCCTCGAATAGCTACCGGATCACTGCTGAGAGGTACCTGGATCTGCACACAAGGTGCAGGGAGTAAAATGAGTACTGCCAGACTCAGTGGTAATAAACAAGGGTAAGACAGCGCAGATAAGAAATCTGCAATAAAGCACTATGTAAAGCTATAATCAGCTACCCTGTCGTAGAATCAATATTCACTGTACCTGTACCAACAAATACCAATAAATAGCATAACAACTAGCAGATGTAGCTAAATGCAATGCAATGCATGATATGACCGCTACGGCGCGTAGCTCGACTCCAATTTTGGGTACCCGTGCTCACTGTGGGGGTTCAGACTCCGGAGGGGCTCCTACAGCCCAAGCACATCTCATAGAGATTTATTGCAGCGTGCAGCCCGATCCAACATATATATCTCGCTGCGGTGCGCAGCCCGATCCACTACTAGTCAGCTAATATGCAGATACAGCCTCGCATGCTCAAAAATAGTTTTTGAAAAACTCTTTTATCATTTTTCAATTGGAAAACAGTAATATCAAGTTCTAGAGATTGGAATTAGTATAATAATGGAAATAGCTGCGGACTAGTAGTAAACTAGCATGTCTATATGATAAGACAATGATAACGATCCTCGCGGGATCCAATAATTGGCTCACGGCCCACATGTATACTCAACCGCCCAAGAAGGGGGTTCCTCGGCTCAAGAGTGGCCATTATCACAATATATATATATATATATATATATATATATGCAACCATCCGAGAAGGAGGTTCGACGGCTCGAGAATAGCCAATAATACGGTATCAACAGGTCGGACTAATATATAGTCTCCAGTTCATGATCGACCCCGCACTCTCAAGAGTGTGCGTGTCTCGCCGCTATACAGCGTCACAAAGTGGTATACCGGGGTTTCGAACCCGCCGGTCATCACCCACATCTATTACTCACCTCAATACAGCGCGACGACTATTCCGCAATGCCCTTGCCACGAGAATCAAGCTCCGCACGCGTAGAATCTGATCAAATACAGTAGAAATACAACAAATTAGGCCAATGGGACGACACCCAATCAATATAACTCAATTTACATCAAAATTCCCAAAGTTGTCAAAACCCGACTTTCGGTACGCTTGTCGAAAAATCACGAAAGTCACATATTCGGAACCCTCATCTCAATACGAGTCTAAGCATATCAATTTTACCAAATTCGGACTCCATTTGCCCATTCAAAACCTTGATTTTTCTAAAGTTCAAGCCTAGGGCTAAATCCTCCATAAATTACCCCAAATTCCTCCATTTTCATGATATAATTGCATAATATTACCAATACTAATCATAGTTTAAGTCCATAGATGATTACCTGATGATTTCCTTGAATTTCTCTTCAAAATCGCCCAAATCGCCTCTTAAGCCGAGTCCCAAAATGTGTGAAATGTTCTGAAATTTTTCTAACTTCTGATACACTTACTTACAGCGATTTTCGCTTCTGCGGAGTATTTTCCGCTCCTATGCACCCGTATCCGCGACCAAAGGGTCGCTTCAGCGGTTCCAGGCCTGGCCGGCCATTTCCGCTTCTGCGGGCAAAGGGTTCTGCGGAGAAGCTTCCGCTTCTGCGGAAACATCCGCCTCTGCGCACCATTTTCCGCTTCTGCGGTCCCGCCCAAGCGGTCAAATGTCCGCTTCTGCGGACCATGCCCATTTTCTTCTCATTTGCTTCTGCGATCACTGGCTCGCACCAGCGATGCCGCTTCAGCAGAATTACTTCCGCTTCTGCGTAACCAGCCGCTCCTCCGCATCTCGTCCGCTTCTGCGGACACGCTCCTGCGTTCAAAATTCCGCAGGAGCGGAAACAACAGAAGCAGGATCCCAACCTGCAATTTTTCCACAATTTTCTCCCGTTTAACCATCCGAAAACACCCCGAGGCCCCCGGGACCTCATCCAAACATACCAACACATCTTAATACCTTATTCGAACTTGCTCCAATCCTCAAAACACGTCTAACAACATCAAAACCCATAATTCACATCAAATTCAAGCCTAAATTCCTTAAAACATTCCGAATTACACATTCGATCAAAAACCCGACCAAACGACGTCCGAATGACCTGAAATTTTGCAGGCACATCCAAAATCACCTAACGGAGCTATTGCAACTGTCGAAATTCCATTCCGACCCCCGGATCAAAATATCACCTACCGTTCGGATTTCGCCAAAATTCAACCTTAGCCAATTCAAGCCTATTTCTACACCGGGCTTCCAAATTCACTTCCGATCGCTCCCCTAAGTCACAAATCACCTCCCGGAACTAACCGAATCATCAGAATCCGATTCCGAGCCCTCTAACCAAATAGTCAACTCCGGTTGACTTTCCTTATTCAAGTTTCCTTCACAAAGGCTATATGCCTCATTTTCAATCCAATTCACTCCTAACTCACCCGATAGACTTTAACACGGATATAAAATCATCAAACATGCATTTACAACATAACGGGGTGGTAATTCTCGTGACGACGGGCCGGGTCGTCACACGCTGGGTCTCCGGGAATCGAACCTGCAGCCCATGTCTCAATAAGTAATCAATAACTCAGGATCTCCGGGAATCGAACCCGCAGTCCCTACCAATAACTCAGGATCTCGGGAATCGATCCCGCAGTCCCTACCAATAACTTAGGATCTCGGTAATCGAACCCCGCAGTCCCTACCAATAACTCAGGATCTCGGGAATCGAACCCGCAGTCCCTACTAATAACTCAGGATCTCGGGAATCGAACCTGCAGTCCCTACCAATATCACTCCGGGTCTCTGGGAATCGAACCCACAGCCCTGGGTCTCCGGGAATTGAACCCGCAGTCCACCAGCACATGAATAAAGGAGTGCACAGAGAAAATAAATTATGCTTAACTATAACTTCACCGAAAAATAGTGCCAATAATTATCAAGAAGTTCAAATAAGACAATTAGGCAACTAAACAGTTAAGTACTACCTAATCATGCTTTTCTAACCACTACCGGGTAAAATATCAAATTTACAGCTAAAGACAGGAATATCACTCATCGAACATTTTAAATAAAGTACGTGTTCAACAACCAGCGCATGTACACGCCCGTCACCTCGCGTACAAGGCATTTAAACTACCACATAATATCCTAGGGGTGAAAATTCTCCCACACGAGGTTAGACAAGCCACTTACCTCGACTCCGGTACCAAACCGCTAAGAAATAACTCTCTTGCCGCGAATGTCGGCCTCCACAGGTATAGTATCTGACAAAAATCAATAGAATCACATCAAAATAGGCCAATTGGGCATTACCCAATCAAAATAACTCAAAATACACCAAATCCCACAAGTTGCCAAAACCCGACTTCCGGTACGCTTATCGAAAAATCACGAAAATTATATATTCGGGTTCCTTATCTCAATACAAGTCCGTGCATATAAAATTTATCGAAATCGGACTCCGTTTGCTCATTCAAATCAAAGGTTTTCTAAAATTTAGGCATAGGGCTCAAACCCACCTTTAATCTCCCATTTTCAGTGAAATAATCACGGATTCCATGATAAACCAACGAATTAAGGTCAAGAGACTTACCCCCGATGATCTCCCGATGATATCCCAGCGTTTCCCCTTCAAAATCCTCCATTGGAGCTCAAAAATGGCGTTTTGCGAATGAGGGTCGCGGGTTGACTGTTCTGGACTTAAATCCACTGCCAGACATCTTTACTCTATGCGATCGCATGAACACTGTTGCGATCGCATAGAACAAATTGTGACCCTCGCCAAATTACTCTATGCGGTCACATAATCCTCAATGTGATCGCAATGCTCACCAATAATATACCTATGCGATCGCATACCATGCTCCGCGATCGCATAGGACAAAAGCTGGGCCTGGGACCCCTCTTCTCTATACACTATGCGATCGCATGGGACAGTACGCGATCGCAGAGCACAACCTTCTAAAACTATGCGATTGCATATCCATGCCCGCGATCGCATAGAACAAATACTCGGCCTCTTCGAAACCTTCTATGCGATCGCATTAGCCCATTGCGATCGCATAGAGCATTCGTCCTGCAGCACACACCAGCAGTTAACAGCATTTCCAAAATGCATGAATTACCCCGATTGGACCCCCGGATTCGTCCCGAGACCCCGGGACCCCAACGAAAACCACCAACCTACTTCAAAACATGATACGAACTTATTCCAATCATAAAAACTCTTCTAACAACATCAAAACCCATAATTCACATCGAATTCAAGCCTAAATTTCTTAAAACTTTCCGAATTGCACATTCGATCTAAAACCCGACCAAACGACGTCCGAATGACCTGAAAATTTGCGGACATATCCAAAATCACATAACGAAGCTACAGAAATTGTCGGAATTCCATTCCGACCCCCGGATCAAAATCTCACCTATCGTTCGGATTCGCCACAATTTCAACCTTCGGCATTTCAAGCCTAATTGAGCTACGGACCTCCAAAATACATTCCGAACGCGCTCCCAACCCCGAAATCACCTAACGGAGCTAATGGAACTATTGGATTTCCGTTCCGAGGTCGTCTTAACATTGTTCCGGCTACGGACCATTTTCTAACTTTAAAGTTCTCATTTAGGGACTAAGTGTCCCAAAATACTCCAAATTTCAGAACCAACTCTCCCGGCAAACCACAATAGCAGAAATGAACTTAGGAGAACAGTTAAATTGGGGATTGGGGCGTAATTTTCTAAAACGACCGGCCGGGTCGTTACATGTGTTCTGACTTTACAGCTAAAAAAAAACTCTAGGCCACACCAGTAGTTATTTTCTCATTTGTTAATTCAATAATGCACTGATATTGGGCATAGGCAGGCCCATTCATTTTAAAACAAAATTCTTAATTGTTTCCCCCATATTCTCGTTTGGCAGTGTATTATCCCTTTAAATTAAACACTAACTAACAACTAAACAAACACACAGCTATAACCAATTCAGTCCCTAATTAGAAATCAACCAAACTTAATCAAATTCAACAGTGCTAGTGTTGTCCGGCATTTCAAATAACAAAATCTACGAGATTAAACGACGACATTCAATTAAACTATTACGACATGTATAATCGATAACCAAATAATCAAAAAAAAAATAGTGATTCGAAAAATCTCGGCCAAAGAAAGCAAAAATGCAAAACTATTTATTCGACAACATTAATCGACCTAAATACGTGTCTGATAACACATATAATCAATATTAACAGAAATATTTTACCAAATAAAAGGTCACTTAGTGAAAGATGAAAAAGATGAAAGGATAATGATAAAAACAAATAAATTTAAACACACAATTAATACAAAGAAAGAAATATAAGGAGGAAAACGAAATACCTCAAGTAATGAATCAGAATCACGAATCGCGGCCGCTTGGGACTTGGAATTACAATTTTGAAGTCGAACGGACTTTAATTGAGATGTTTTCAAACGAAAATGTCTCAATTAAAGTCTATTAAACTTTAATTTTGTTCAATTTTAGGTGGAATCCCTAATTTAGTATTCTAGGGTTCTTGGTTCGGATTTGGGACTCAATGATTTCGGGCTGGATTTGAATGAAACGGGGCATGGATTTATGGAAGACACGATTTGGTGGTGGTGTGGTGTGAATTTGGTGGCTATTGGCAAGGTTGCCGCCGGTTTGAAGTGAGGGGAGGGGTGTGGCGGCTCTAGGGTTTTGGGAGAGGAAGGGAAGGAGATGAAAGAATGGGTGTTTTGGGAGTGAGGCGGATGAGAGGGTCTTGGTGGGTTTTGGGTAATTAAAAATAGGTTAATTGATCCGAACCGTTGGATGATGTAGCATCAACGGTCCAGATTAAACCGGAAATGGGGCGGTTCAGGGTGACGGGGCGGGTTGTGAGTTTTTGGGCTGGTTTCTTTTGGGTTTGGTGTAAATCGTTTGGGCCTAGTATTATTTTCTTTCAATTAGCCCAATCTGAATCCCTACTCTTTAGTTCTATTTTTTTTTCTTTTTCTTTTAATTTCTAATAAACAAAAAAGATTCTAGATACATTACAAAAATCAAATCAGAAAAAATACTAACTAAGTTTTTACTAATAATTAACACATGGAACTAAATACCAACAAATATTAAAACGCAAAAAACACACCTTTTGATTTTAATTTTTTTTGTAAGACAAATTGCTTAATTTAATTCTAAATTCACAAATTACTTAATTTAATTCTAAATTCAAACGTAACACACACACACACATTAATTTATGAATAATCACGCAAAATGAAAAATAATTAAAATTGCATAAAATTCACAGAAATCACACATAGCACAAAACTATATTATTTTTTATTTTTTTTATTTTTGGGAGTAATTCTCATGTAGGGCAAAAATCACGTGCTCACAGGTAGTTTTACGCATATAGGGTAATATGAGTGGTTGGACTTTCAATTACTAATGGTTATACATAACCAATCTTTTTACTACTTCCATTGGGAGTCATATGAATGAATATGTCAGCTGGGGTAATCGTATAATAACTAATGTATACAGAGTTATGTTATATATATAACCATTTGATATAAATATACGGTAATTGACAACGATTGTAGTAGGACATAACTAAATTATGATTTATAATTTAGTTATAGGATGTTTTCATAACTAAATTATGATTCATATTTTATAATAACATATTATAATATGATTGTAGTCATAACTCTAATTAGTCGTGGAATAATTCCTACCTGCCCATATCATATGACTTAGTACATTTATATGATATCACGTAAATGTTTATCGTATTAGTTATTAGTTAGGTATACCCTTGATAGGTAATAATAATATGTAGCATAAGTCCTTTATCGTATGGTTACGACAATATCAGTTGACCTTCAGTACATGTTGATTAATACTATGTAATAATCGTATTAGGTACCTCGATGGACAAATCTAATAACGGAATATTGTTATTGACCATATGCGTCAAGGCCTATCAAGATATACTTATATGGCCCAATCGATTCTAAATAACAATTATTTAAACGACCTATGAATAATTATCGCATAGGTATACATATTTATGGTTATTCCGATACGATAATGTCATCTATGACGTATTATTGTCCAATATCAATAATACGATTTCATTGATATGATAGTGTTCTATACAAACCCCAATGACATTAGTCATAGTCTATGACAAATGTTATGACAATAGTCCTATTGTGATGGCCGTTTACGTGTATATTTGACTAACCACATCAGAGGCGTTTAAATGTATAGATTTCGTGGAAAATCTATCGTCTATGACTTATGGTAATAACCTATGTTTATTGGTACCACGATATATACTCCCATTTGGACTAATATTAGAGCCACCTACGTCTGAACCGTATCGCAGACTGTAGTATATGCATAGGTTCTATGTTCATTGGAACCACTATGTTCACACCCAACTAGTCGTGTTAATACAATAGGCCGGTGAAAGTTTAGGAAACCCGTATTACTCTACAATTTATTAGGGTGGATTATTAACTACTGAGTTACATTCAATTACTAATGTAAGATTAGGGTTGAGCATCAGCCCATTTGACTAAATACAATCGCCACAATATTTATTATTAGCCCTTAAGAGAGGTATTTATGGGAAAAATCTAAGTAAGTATAAATTTTATTGGGATGATGATGTCCATATGCTTTATAAAGGAGTATTTACACCTATTTGGATAGGAACTTCCGTTTATATATCTTGGTTGTTATTTAGTAATAGTCCATAAGGCTATTTGGAGTCTGAAATACTTATCAGTGATTGATCTAGACATGTATTAGAAATACTTGGTATATGGGCATATTACATATATTTCCGTTTAGATATTTGTGCCCTTATAATACGCATCGGCCTACGAAAACCACATAAGTCCATTGGACTAATATGATTGTAGTCATAAAAATTTTCGTTTATATATCGTATTGGGAGTAATGTCATACGTTCATACTAGGACGCATCGGCGTAAAAACGTATACCCCTTGTAGTGCTTGACTTCGTATATCTAACTTATGTCCCGGGTTATGTGAACTCAGTATATGAATATATATGAATGTACCTCATATTAGGTAGATCGCGATTTTGATAGGTGTGGCGGCACTATCTTAGTCCTTTGCAAATCTATAGATTCTCTGTAAATTCCATTATATTACCAGACATATAGTCTCAATCGTATTACATTTGACTAACCTATATTAATGGAAGTTCATTAAAAATCGAAGTAAACTCATTAATATCACAAGACATTTAAAAATATTTCTAATGCCAATTTCATTTGAACTAACTAACATACATCATAATTAATTGTTTTCTTCATTGATAACATTATTACAGAGGTAATATAACATTGACATGCACAAGTTCATATTTGATTCCCAATCTTTAGCAATTATAGATCTACAAGTGACAAATAGTAAACCGTCAAAACAGATCTATGATTTTTTTAGAAGGAAAACTCTATTAAATGTTCAATGATTCTAAAACTATATCTTGAGATTCGAGTTCAGCTATTATTTCTAACTTTTTTAGTTTTATCAGTTACCTTATCTATTATTTCGATTGTGTGGTTTAATGATACTACTACTAGACTTACTTAACAAAATGAACACAAAAATAGAGTTCAGTCACTATTATTATATTTATTCAAACGAAACCTAGCAAATACAACCAATTAATACAACAATACAATATGAAATAGCACTCACAGCTTTAATTCATCCTCTTTAAATTCATATTTACAACTTCAATTTGATAGAGTTTGTACGTGGTAATAAAATGAAGTTGATGAGAATCTAGGCAAAGATGAAGGAATCAACAATTAACAACAGCTCACACAGAGGATCAAAATTGTCCAGCAACCAGATTCAAACCAAATGAAGGTAAACCAGTAGAAAAACCCAACAGAAAGCAAAACCAGATTATGAGAAACCAATTCACCCAAATACAGCCTCAATCCGACAGTAATTCAATCCAAAAAGTCAAATAGAATCAGCACGAACTTGAAATTACTCGTAGAATCAAGGAAACAACGATATTTTTGGATTTTTAGTTTTGAGATGAAGACAATACTCGAATTATAGTTGCATAAATAGAAGAATTTCAGATATTCGCTTAAGGCTTCTAATTTTCAAACTTCCAAAACTTATTCAATAAAGGCTAATATAGTCTATTTATAGATTTGAAAAGGGAGGGAATTTCAAAATGCCCTGGTCGCAAATATATAGAAATGTAAAAGTATCCATAAGAACTATTGGATTTAATCATATTATTACGTTTAAACCATAGTATAAGGGTATATATGCAAAATTAATCAAAACTAGTATAACAAACATACGTTATTATATGATTGTAGTAAAGTATATTCATTTGATATATGTAATATATAAAATACGATATTATTTTGTATACATTAAACGGTATACAACATAGGACTTATAGTACGGTCAAATAGTGATATATTTGTTGTGATGACCCGGCCCGTCATCATGCGAGTTATCACCCTGTTTTTCCCGTTATATGCTTGGTCATGTTTCAATATGTATTTTTGGTGAGTTTGAGTCAATTTGGATTGAGTTTGGTTGGAATTGAGACAAATAGTCTCTTAGAAGAAGAAATAGATGGGAAAAGTCAACCGGATATTGACTTGTGAGATAGAGAGCTCGGAATCGAATTCTGATGATTTGGTCAGCTCCGGGAGGTCATTTGTGGCTTAGGAGAGCGATCAGAATGGAATTTGGAGGTCCAGTGTAGAAATAGGCTTGAATTGGCTAAGGTTTAATTTTGGCGAAATCCGAATGGTAGATGAGATTTTTATCTGGGAGTCGGAATGGAATTCCGACAGTTGCAGTAGCTCCGTTATGTGAATTTGGATATGTCTGCAAAATTTTCAAGTCATTCGGACGTCGTTTGGTCGGGTTTTTGATCGAATAAGAATTTTGAAAGTTATTGTTAAACTTAAGTTTGAATTTGCTGAAAAATGACGATTTTGATGTTAACAATAGTAATTTTATGATTCGAGCAAGTTGGAATGAGGTAATAGATCATGTCTGTATATTTGGTTGAGGTCTCGGGGGTCTCGGGTGTGTTTCGGATGTCCAACGGGTCATTTTTGAAAGATTTTTTGCCGTTTTGGGCATAAATGTAATGATCCAAAGGTCTATTTTTAGTTCTAGCGATCCAAATTTGACTTTGAAATTTCGAGAATTTAAATCATGAATTATAGGTCTGATCTAGAAATTTTGGTTTAATTTCATCAAGTTGCGATTGGGTTTTTGACGCGATATGTGAGTTAATTATTTAACGAGCGAAATTGGTATTGAATTGAGCAAATGAGCTCAAAATTCAGTTTTGTTTGAACCACTAGATCCGTATCAAAATTACGGAGCCATAGGATAAAGAATCGTCTAATTTCGAGTTCGTATGATGGAGTTAGAACCATTTTAGTAAAAAATGGTTGTGCTGCAATTTAGAGAAAACGCTGCTGCAATGAACAGTACCTCGTGAACTACCCTGTGAACAGTACCCGTGAACAGTACGCGGGTGAACAGTATTTTGTTAAAAAATCTGGACAGAAGGTTTTCAATTGGCATTTCATCCGCGAGCAAAACCATTTCCCACCATTGTTGAAGACATTTTGAAGCTTTTGGACGAGGGTTAAAGAGGATTTCAACTGAGAATCGATTGGAGGTAAGTTTTATGAGTTAATTACATGTTTTTATACAAGAATCATCCATGGAATTCATGAATTTATGGTTAAAAAAAAGAAAATAGGGCTTGGAGCAAAAACCTTAAATTTAGGATTTGAAGGACCATTTGTGGTCCGAATTGGGAGTTCTTGGTATGTACGGACTCGTGGCAAGACGAGGATTCCGAAAATGCAAATTTCAGAATTTTTCGTGACGTGGGCCCCGGGCTCGGGTTTTGCCAATTTCGTGATTTTGAGTTTTTTTCGAGTTCTTTCTATTGGGTTATGTCCCATTAGCATATTATGATGTATTACTTATGATTTTGGATAGATTGGACGCGCGTGGAGGCCAGTTTGAGGAGCAAAGGTGTCGCGGGCATGAGTTTTCGCCGGTTCGAGGTGGGTAATATTTGTAAATTATGCCCTGAGGGTTAGTAAACCCGGACTTGTACATCCTAGTGCTGTATTGAGGTGACTTACATGCCGGATAACGTGCGTGGGATAGAGCACCATTGGGGATTGTGACTTGGTCCGTCCCGCTTAATAAATAATAATACCTAATTGCTTGAAATTGAGTTGACACCCTAATAAAGATATTAACTATCAGGAGTCGGACTGATTATCATGTTTTGCGCTTCGTGCCGATTATCTGAATCCTTCAGGGATAGATATTACTGCCTTGATAATATTGTGCATATTGTTATCTCAATCTAAGGTTTTAAAAACGGTATTTTGTTACTTAGCATTTTATAAGATTTGAAAAACTTGAACAAGGTCTTAATGACATTTTTAGCTGTGAGAATATGATACTGTTGCCCGAGGGGCTTTTCTTGATTATCTGTTAGACTGATTGGGGCCGAGGGCCATATGTGAGGGCATAACGATTTATGTGAGCATATGCATATACATGCATGGATCAGACTGCACGCCGCAGTGGTATATGGATCGGGCTGCGCGCCGCAGCAGGTGTGATATTGATATTGCGCTTGGGCAGTAGGAGCCCCTCCAGAGTCTGAACCCCCACAGTGAGCGCGGGCGCCTTTGCATGGATCGGGCTGTACACCACATCGTCATATGCATTGCATGGCATACATACATTAGTTTATCTGTATGACGTGGCATAACATATAGCACTCATACATATTGGCACACACGTATTATTTGCCTTATTGACCAGATTCCCTAGTGGAAATTGTTAAGGAGTGCTGAGCCCAAGGGGCTGATTTGAGTGCAGACTTGCACTGCTTGAGGTTGTACCCAGGTATTGGTATGTTATCATGAAAGAAAGAAAGCAAAAAATGAGATTTCTAAATAATCTACTCACATATGCTGAAAGGGAATAAAATGATAGTGCATTGAAGTTTAAAGATAGTTCTGTATTATGTAGCATGAGATAGTGCTTTGTGTGGTTTTCTTTTCCTTAGCATTATTTACTTTAATTACCGTTGAGTTGGAAGTACTCACACCCGGCTCCCTGAACCTTGTATGCAGATCCAGGTACATTGCAGCAGATCTGAGTCTATAGCTGCTTGGAGATTGCTTTGGACAGTCGAGGTAGCTGCCAGCGTCCACAGGACCTGACTCTCCAGTTTATCGTAATTTTTGTTCTATCTATCCCACACTTGTGCACAATTGTATACACTATCACAACTTATAAATTCTGGTAGAGGCTCATGACTTATGACTCCTGATTCGGTGGGAGGTTTATACTGGTATTGAGATATCTATCCCCGATGTGCTAGATGTCATTTCATTACATTATTGTTGTTTATGCCTAAAAAGGGTAAAGTGGGAGCTGATAGCTCTGTGTTATGAATGGTTGGTCGGGCTGGCCTAGCAATGTGTTGGGTGTCATCACGACCGGGTTTTGAGGTTGTGACATTTGTGATATTACCACCGTGAGTAAACTATGTAGTATAACGAATCATAACGCCTATTAAGCATCTGGTTGTTATTTAAACTTCCATTTATACAAAGATAAGATTCAAAAAAAGGTTCAGATGTATAGGGGTTTTATACATAACAACTTTATTTTAGGCACTTATTTTGTGTGCATTCAAATTATGACAGGATTTTCCAATACATTGGTAGCATGTTGTGGAGGTGGAGGTCCTTACAACTTCAACAATTCAGCAAGATGTGGTCATATTGGCTCTAAGGCATGTTTGGACTCTTCTAAATTTGCGAATTGGGATGGAATTCATTTAACTGAAGCAGCTTATCACCACATAGCCAAGGGATTACTCAATGGCCCATTCACTTCTCCACCTCTCACATTTTCTCCCATTAAGCAAATTTAGACTAACTTAATTCTCATAAAAATTTCTCTCTACATGCAGTAACAAAGAAAAAAGAAAAAAATAGGAATTAGTTGCGACAAATTTCGTTACTAAATAGCAATAAAATCCTTTGCTATTCTATTTAGCAATGGATTATAAAACAATCTTATTTGCTACATGTTATTTAGTGACGAGTCAGTAAAAATTCTGCGGCTAACTCCTTTTTTAGTAGGTGTGTGTATCAAAATTGAGTGTAAGCGTAGATTTCACAATAAATTCAAATGTAGACTGTTGTTGGCCAAGACATTTTAGCCGCACATGTTATGGCTATTCCTTCTCTTAACAGTTCTATTGGGTAACATCTGCAGAAATTTCAAACACAATTAATAAAATAAGTAGCTTATAGCTCATTTCATCTGATTAGTGTCTCATCATCTAAAATAAAACATATGTGCACTATTTTCTTTGTCTTTTGCTTAGTTTTTTTTTGCACTAATGTAGAATAGTTGATGAATCTATACTCTAGTCATTTTTCATATTTTCTTAATTCGTCACTCTTTATATAGTAACAATGTCTAGAGAGTTTTGCTAAGTCCTATAAAAGTACATATGTTATTACATTATGCTTCTACTAGTTACTTTTAAATGACATTTAACAAAATACGAAAAATTAACCAAACAGTACCGATAGCGAAGAGAAACCGACATGATTGGTGCAGTTTTTAAAAGTCTAAGTTTGGTTATACATAATAGAATAATCGAAAGATTTGTGTGATAAAAGTTTTATAAAATAACCGGCTGAACCGAAACATTGACACCCCTACTATCAAATACCAAAGACGATATTGTTGGAGGCTCAAAATCTTGGATCCGCCTCTGTTGATGCTCGCTCATCATCTCTTTGCTTTCAAATTATGAAAGCACACATCAGCTCATCATGGCTGCAAAAGAAATGATAGAAAAACACCGATTCCGAAGCTAGTATATGTAAGTGTTATGGACTTAATAGGTAATTTTAATATTGTATTACTATATATAAGTGTTATGGACTTAATAGGTAATTTTAATATTGTATTACTATATATAAGTGCTATGGACTTAATAGGTAATTTTATATGCATTATGAATGTTTATTTGATATATTTACGTAAATTATAACATTCATTCGCGGTTATTTAGAACTTTTAAAATGCATTAAAGATACAATTGTATGACCTATCCTTTCACCGGCGAGCACCCAAAAACAAATTATCAGTTGCGTCCTAGTATGAACGTATGAAATTGGGTTATAAAGTGACTGTTAATGTGACGACCCGGCCTGTCGTCACGGGAATTACCACCCCGTTATGTTGTAATTACATATTTTATGCGTTCGTGTAGAGTAAAAATCCGGATATTGGGGAATTGGCTTTCGCGGACGCGTGACTTAACGTCGCGTTTGCGATGAAGAAAATCGCTAAGGCATCACGTTCGCGTGAGGGGCATCGCGAACGCGATGAAGGAATTTGACTGGCAGTGAGTTTAATTACAGAACAGAACCAGTCGCGGGTTTCACACCCCAAAACTCAAAAGTTGAGTTCTAGAGAGAGAGACTCACGAGAGATTGCTGGGAAATCATCGGGTGTTCGTCGGAGGTAAGTTTTGTGGCTTAATTACATCACTTTAACATGAAATCCTTGGTTAATACTCTGTAAATGAAGGATTAAATGTGGTTTTAGCCCTAGGCCTAAAATTGAAGAAAAATACTAATTTGAGTGGGCAAATGGAGTCCGATTTTGGTAAATTTTATATGCCTAGACTCGTATTGAGATGAGGGTTCCGAATATGTAACTTTCATAATTTTTCGAGAAGTGTACCGAAGTCGGATTTTGACAACTTTGGGAATTTTGATGTAAATTGAGTTGTTTTGATTGGGTGTCATCCCATTGGTCTAAATTGATGTGTATTTACTATATTTGATCAGATTCTACGCGTGCGGAGCTTGATTCTCATGGAAAGGGCATCGCGTACTAGTCGTCGAGCTGTATTGAGGTGAGTAATAGATGTGGGAGATGACCAGCGGGTTCGAAACCCCGGTATACCACTTTGTGACGCTGAATAGCGGCGAGACACGTACTCTCTTGTGAGTGCGGGGTCGATCATGATTTGAGGACTATGGCTTAGTTCGACATGTTGATACTGTGATATGATATTGGCTATTCTCGAGCCGTCGAACCTCCTTCTCGGATGGTTACATATTATATAGTGATGTTGGCTACTCTTGAGCCGTTGAACCTCCTTCTTGGATGGTTGAGTATACTTATGGGCTGTGAGCCAGTTATTGGGATCCTGCGAGGATCGGTAGCATTGTGCTGTGATATTGACATGCTAGTTTTACTACCAGTCTGAAGCTATTACCGTTATTATGATTTTTCCAATCTCTGGAACTTTGATATACTGTTTTCAAATAAAAATGATAAAAGAGTTTTCAAACTACTTTTGAGCCCGCGAGGCTGTATTTGCATATTAGCTGACTGGATGTGGATCGGGCTGCGCGCCGCAACGTATCTTCATGATATTGTGCTTGGGCTGTAGGAGCCCCTCCGGAGTCTGAACCCCCACAGTGAGCACGGGTACCCAAGTTGGATCGGGCTACGCGCCGTAGTAGTCATTTCATGCATTGCATTGCATTTTAGCTACACCTGCTAGCTGTTATATACTTGTTGTTGATACTTGTTGGTATATTTCTGATGATATTGAACTGTTACAGGGTATTGACTACAGCTTCACATAGTGTTTTACTGTGGATTTCTTATCTACGCTGTCTTACCCCTGTTTATTACCACTGAGTCTGGCAGTACTCATTTTACTCCCTGCACCTTGTGTGCAGATCCAGGTACCTCTCAGCAGACCTGATCCGGTAGCCGTTCGGAGGCATTGTGCGGGATAGTCGAGGTAGCTGCAGCGTCCGCAGGACCTGACTCCCCTTCTAGCTGTCTTTTCATTTCATGTTGTCATTTCTTTCCGCATTGAGTTTGATGTAAAACTTGTTACACTTATGTTCTTTAGAGGCTCATGACTCTTGATCCTTCGGTCTAAGGGAGTTGGTACGCATTGGGACTTGGTTCCCCCGTTTCGATATATCTATCACTGTTGTTTCATAATTGTTATGCTTAAATGGGATAAGGCGAGCTCATAGCTCAAATTATCAGTTGCGTCCTAGTATGAACGTATGAAATTGGATTATGAGGTGACTGTTAAGATTATCCGTAGGGCAAGGTAGTACTATTTTTAGTATATCACGCAACCACATCAGCTGGTCAGACGATCCAATTGCATCTGCATTCTACAAAGATTAGTCCAAGGAATTTGTGAGAATGCCTATTTTTCATATTCATATACCAAGAAAATCAATGGACATCTAAACGGAATTAAACTTGATTCATATCCAAAATATTAGGGTTATATGTAAATGGAAGTTTAAATAACAACCAGATGCTTAATAGGCGTCATGATTAGTTATGCTTCATAGTTTACTCACGGTGGTAATAATACCAAAGTCATAACAGAATCATATACTTGTAGTCATTGGACCTTCCGTTTATATATCGTGGTTGTTATTTAGTAGGACGCATCGGCCTACGACAACCACATAAGTCTATTTGACTAATACGATTGTAGTCATAACAGATTGGGAGTAATGTAATACGATTATAGTCATAGGACCTTCCGTTTATATATCATATTGGGAGTAATGTCATACCTTCATACTAGGACGAATCGGCCTACGACAATCACATAAGTCCATTTGACTAATACGATTGTAGTCATAACAGATTGGGAGTAATGTAATACGATTGTAGTAGGACGCATCGGCCTACGACAACCACATACTAGGACGCATCGGCCTACGACAACCACATAACTCCATTGGACTAATACGATTGTACACTAACGAAGGGACATGAATCCTGGTCGTTATAAGTGTACTTATTACGACTAATTCTTTATCCAGTCGTTAGAGCCAATTATTAGTTCAACATTAATGAGGGAAAATTTTTTGGTCCTTTAAAAGTATAATATCCTGCCGTAAAACTAAATTGATCAACAAACATTAAAGCGCTACTTTTTCCCTCTCATTTTTTTCCCAACCCCACCCACCACCCCTTCCCCCACCACGTTCCCAATAATAAACTAATAAAGAAAGAGAGAAAAAAACCCTTAAGCCATTCTCTCTATTTTCGAAGAGTAAAATTATGTGGCTGAAGCTTATGCTCAATTTCGATCTACAATTTTCTTCGCTTTCTGTTTAAGGTAAGTCTCCGCTAAATCACTAAACCCGCGATAGCAACAATGGAGTGTGAAATTGTGTATTCTCTTGCAGTTTTCAATTATCTTTTATTTTGTTCGTATTTATTATCTTTTACAAAAACTATGATAGTTTAGTGATCTACTTTTGAGTATTATTATGAAAGTTTCTGCAATGGTATGACAATCTAACAGTTCTTTCAATTTTGTTTTACTCTTTTTGTTGTTGATGTATTCAATGGTCTCCTCAAGCCCTAATTTGTATTTGGTATTATCCTATTCATATGTTATCTCAATTCTAAGGTATCTATTTATGCCATAACATCTGATCCATTTTTCCTCTTTGCTTTTATTTTCCTCTTTAAGGCGTACATTGAATTTGATTACCTTAATCAAAGTTCATGTTTCTTTGTTTTAAGAAAACCTTTTAATTAATTTATGTAATCCTAACATTGCATCACACATTATTTAGAAACTATATTAGGTGCAACAAGAGAAACATTAAAAAAAATAAAGAGTCAAAAAGAAAATTGGAACTGTGAATGTTACTGGGAAGGACACCAATGTCAAAGTTGAGTTGATTTTTGCAAAATTAAGTTAAATAGAAGAGTTGAAAGTTCGATAAAACGAAAAGAAGAAATCAAGACGACTTAAATCCATGAATCTCATATATACTTTTGTGCCACTGTGACTTAATCCAACTCCTTAAAATGTTATTTTCTTAAGGAACACAACATTTGCTACTAGCTGTGAGTTCTTGAAATATTTCTGCTTTCTTTCATCCTAAATAGCAGTGAATTCCTGATACTTATTTCGACTTAGTTTGGTAAAGTTGCGGATATTCTAATCTCTCGTGCTTCTTGTTATGAATGATTGTTGTGTCATGGACTATTAAAGTAAAAGTGCTTTATTGAAATTTATTTAAATTAAATACTAGTGGGTCTTGCATTAAGCAGCAAAATATTAATATTAGATTTGAGGTGTAGCCATCAATACAAGTATAATGAAATATATCGCACTAGGTTACTCTAGATGAGAATGGATAAAAGTATATTTGACCAGCATATCTTGTTGTTTCATCCTGCTCATGGCATTATTAGTAAGAACAATTTCCTATCTCCCCCTCCCCTCCTAATGATTTTTTTGGCTGCTTTTTTGGATTATTTTGGGAATTTATTGAACCAAAAGATATTTCAAATTTAGAGAGGTTGACAAAACTTATCTATGGTGTTCCGCTAAATTATTAAGCCAAAGTTGATGCTATTGTACCTCTGTACCTTTGCAACAGAGTGATGTGGACACTTACTTTTGTATATGCTTGTCAAGATTTTTAAGTCTTTCTTTTAATCAATTCTTTTGACATTGTTCTTAGGAGATCAAGAATTTGAATTTTGAAGAACATTTCCCAGAAGAAAGTGCAGAGCAAGTATAAGCAACTGTAAATATTAAACAACAAGTTGAAGCACAAAAGAGGCATGTTTCTTATTCTGTTTAGAGTTGTTTAAGGGTGTTCTCACTTGTACATAAATTATGATCTCTTTTGATAGGAATTGACAACATACTGTCATATAAATTGTATAGGTATATTCTTGTAATATGATATTTTAGTTCTTTGTAATAGACTTTGAAATTGTATATGAAACATATTATTGTATTTTTTTAGATGTGTGTGTGTGTGTCTAAACCCTAAATCATATAAAGATTCAATTTTTGATTGTTGTGGAAGATTAATAGACAACTAGTGAAGGTTACAGAGCTTTCAACGACCAAATTTATTGTTGTAATTACAAGATTTAACGACTGTAATTACAAGTAGCAAAGGGAAATGTGCTCGTCAAAAAGAGCTATATAACGACCGGATTTCTTGCTGTCGCTAAAAATCTTTAACGACCGACATGAGATCCAGTCGTAAACTTTTAGCGTTGGGGCATTTAGCGACCAGCGACGACCGGTTTTATTCTGGTCATTATTGACTAATAACGACTGGATTAGGGCTTTTAACGACCGAATTTCCCTTCGCTAAAGGCCAATTTTCTTGTAGTGGTAGTCATAGGAACTTCCGTTTATATATCGTGGTTGTTATTTAGTAATTGACCATCTATGAATATTATTTCATTCATATACTAGGACGCATCGGCCTACGACAACCACATTCTAGGACGCATCGGCCTATGACAACCACATAAGTCCATTTGACTAATACGATTATAGTCATAACAGAGTTGGAGTAATGTAATACGATTGTAGTAGGACGCATCGGCCTACGACAACCACATACTAGGACTATGCGGTTGTCCATAGTCCCTATCTCCTAATTTTACTACGTAGGATAATCCAGCATACTACCACATAAATTAATATCGATATATTAATCTTGGGGTTGTGGACGTAGAGTGGACTGTTATTAAATTGTGAATGGACTAAGTATTGTCTACCTTAACTTCAGGACTTCAAGACTGCATGTCCTTAACTTTTGAATTTGAAACTCTAAGTTCAGGACTTCAAGAGTACATGTCCTTAACTTTTTAACATGTAACTCTAAGTTGAGGACTTTAGGACTACATATCCTTAATTTTTGAACTAGGAACTTTAAGTTCAGGACTTCAACGCTACATGTCTTTAACTTTTGAACTTGGAACTCAAACTTCAAGACCAAACATCCTTAGCTTTTGAACTTGTAAGTCAAATTTAAGGACCTATTGTCCTTAACTTTTGAACTTGTAACTGTAAGTTAAGTAGGAACTTATGTCCAATGGTATTATTCATTGATACTACATATTAAGATATGTCAAGTATCTTAATCGTAATCGTTATGACTCATTAGTCTAGCTGAATATATTATTCTTAACATAATATGACTTATGTGATATTATGTTTTGCATGATATCTTTAACAATTAATAGGCCTTAGTGAATTAATGAACATTAGTACCGTATGATAAAAGTGGTTATGACATTTATACATTAATACATTAAATCCACATTAATACTATATTTAGTAGTAATATTACCTTGACTTATTCGTCAAGGTAATATATAATATGATTTGATATTCGTGGTTTAATCATATTAACGCATAACTTATGCATATTCTTGAATTACGATTGCATTAAAAGTTAAACGGATGTCGGAAGGTACCATGATTATATAGTCCATACTATTATTATGATATTACCCAATACATTATTACTATGGATTATTACTAAATTTAGTTATTATCATTAAGTGATAATAGTCGATGGTATCATATGTACTCTTATAGGCCGATGCAATGGAATACCAATATTCGGTTGAGTCATATATGATTTGGTTACGCATCAGCCATTTAGTCATACGACAATTACAATCTCTCCACTATAATTAAGCTCTAAATATGATTACTTAATTACATTAAAAATTCATGATTTAAATTCTCGAAGTCTCGAAATCAAATTTTTATCTCTAGAACTAAAAATAGACCTTTGGATCATTATATTTATGCTCAAAACGGCAAAAATCTTCCAAAAATGACCCGTTGGGCATCCGAAACACATCCGAGACCCCCGAGACCCCGACCAATAACACCAACCAGTCCCAAAACACATTACGGACTCGCTCGAGGCCTCAAATCACATCAAACAACGCAAAAATTATGAATTAACCTCCAATCCAAGCTTGATGAACTTTGAAGTTTCCAATTTCTATTTCCGATGCCGAAACCTATCAAATCAAGTCCGATTGACTTCAAATTTTGTACACAAGTCCAAAATGACATAACAGAGCTACAGAAATTTTCGGAATTCCATTCCGACCGTCGGATCAAAATTTCACCTATCAACCGGAATTCGCCAAAATACTAACTTTGCCAATTCAAGCTTAATTCTACACCGGTCATCACAAAAATATTCCGGACACACTCCTAAGTCCCAGATCACCTAACGAAGCTATCCAGACCATAAGATTTGCATTTCGAGTCCGATATCAAAATTTCCACTTCCGGTCAAATTTTCTCAAAAACCTTCAATTTTCTATCTTTAGTCAAACGACTCCAAAATGACCTACGGACCTCCGAATTCACTTCCGATCGCGCTCCCAAATCCAGAATAACCATACGGAGCTACTCCCAGTCTCGGAATCCCAAATGGACATCAATAACACAAAAATGCATTTTAAGCCAAACCGATGCAATTTATTCTAAAATGCTATCTTCCATAATATGCGCCAAAACGCTCCCGGGTTATCAAAAACCCGAAACGGGCATACGCCCAAGTCTGAAATCATCATATGAACCTGCTGGAACCTTTAGATCCCAATTCCGTGGTCGTTTACTCAAAATTCCAATCCTAGTTCATTTCTTCAATTTTAAGCTTCAAAAATGAGAATTTTCATTTAAATTTGACTCCAAACTTCTTGAATTTTAATTCTGACCATACACACAAGTCAATATACCTGAGATGAAGCTGCTCATTGACTCAAACTGCTGAATGATGCGCCGTAGCTCAAAACGACCGGTTGGGTCGTTACAATCTCCCCCACTTAAACATACGTTCGTCCTCGAATGTGCTGAGAACTACACTGAAGTAGTATGAAATCACTGGTTTAACATCTCATGCAACTTCCTGTGCTTCCACAACTCATTTGAGCACATTAGAACGATCACTTTATAGATATACTCCTTTATTCGAGTAAATAAGCCATTTGACACCATTCCAACATCCGGAATTTCCTGCCTAGCATGTTTCCATCATACGACCACCATATCAATCTTCACACGTTGTACCCAAACATGACTGCATAATTTTTCTGAATTCACACTATGCATCACTTTACTCATGGGACCACAATAATATTCTTTAAACATAATAGTCAAAATTCCACAAATCTGATGCTCTCATTGCATCTCATGACCTACATAGGTCTTGCTCTAGCTTTTACAACACCGATACGACGGAAGAGATGTGCCGAAATTCATATTTAGTTGCCAAGTCAACATATCAGTCAGTCTATACTTTTGACAAGAACCATTACCTCATTCTGAACTAAACAATGGTCTTAGCCCCTTAATTTATTTCATATGCTCAGATTACACTGATCTCGAATTCAATGATCTCACTTACGAACTGTCCATGCATTAAGCCACCTCATATATAATCAAAAGCCGCATATGATGCCCCAATATGCCAATAGGGTACTAATTCGAACGCGACACAAAAAAGAGAAAATGAAATCTGGAAGGAATTACCAATCCCTCGCACTAATATAGGTTTTCCTTAGAAAACATAAAGCAAGGCATGGAAAATAGCATATATAAAACTATACTCAACATCAAACTATTGCAGCGTACAACCTGATCTAGATAACATACCCGTGGCGGCATGCCACCCGATCCACACATAGATCTCATATAAGGAGATGCACATCGAGCCAAATTTGCTCATTACAACAAAATACCGAGCATCGGTCATAAGCATGCTAGGTGCATGATAATATCTCTGAGAGACATATAGCGTTATAAGCTACAAAACTCAAGCACAACTAAGGTGCGATGTATAATCTGAATTTCAAGAGCCAAAATGCTCATATAACGTCATTCCTACGCGGGTTCTCAACATATATCAATTTCTCAAGTTGTCTCACCACGCACACGGCGTAATGCATCACAACGCAAAATATCTGACAATGAAACATCAATATAACTACTCCTCCATGAGGACCGCATTACTAAAATGAACACATCTAACCTGTTATAGAGCCATTATTCACATTAAATCTATCCATCGACTTCAAGTCGATTCTGTTCACACTGAACTAGTCTGATAACCTTTCAAATGTCCATAATAACTTCTAGTCTCTTCATAAAACACAAGAACAACCATCACAATTGGAGTAATCCTCCCCAGTTCACAACCTAATATGCCAAGTGCCCTCCGGGCATGAATCTTTAATTTAACGACACCATCACAAACTTCATACTTGGTTTAAATTTCTAATTAATAAAGTGACTACATGCCACACTTATACAATCTTCCTGTGGGAAAAGAAACTCCTACCCTCTTCCGAAATAGTAAACTGGTTCGCACATTCAAACCACCGGCTGCACCTCATGTGCCGATATACGATAGACGCGATTTCCATCACAACTGGAACCGCCGATGGACTAATACTTTGTCATATAAAACATTTCATTTTAACTCACTTCAGGAGAACTATAGCAATATACAGGCGAATTTTCATAACCATCGAATATGCAAATATGCAAATTAGTGGTCTAAGCCACCATAACACTTTCTGGGATCTGCCTACTCATAATAGGCCCTAACAAAAGAATGCTTCAGAATAACATCAATCACTGCGGCTGACAAGCCTCACATGCACCACCACAATCCCATGCATAACTCGATTTCGTTGAACGAACCGATCACTGACACCAGTATGCCAACTCAACTATGGATAATAAATCTATTTCCTTCCAATTTATCCTTGATTGCCTTAGAAATAATAATATCTCCCTTTAACACCTAACTTATTTCTACTGCACTCACCCTGAGTGACCTTAAACCACAAGACCATGCTGTCTCAAATACCATGACCATTTCATGTCTCTCTAATGCTACACCGCAAGTCAAAACATCATAGAACATTTTGTGCCTTTCTTCATAAGCTGCTTCAAAAGCTTGACTCTTAACCGTACTTATAGACTCAAAATCATTAGGCATCACCCTTTACCTCTTGAATTAACTAGGACCGCTATTGAGAGCCACCCGGCTCTGGCTTGGCCCCGAATGCAACCAACTCTATTGAATTTTATAGCATATGAATACCCTCTCGATAAAGCACCCATAGGGATCACTTCCCTCGAAGCCTGCACCTATACGAGGCATAAATCATGAATCTTCCCTTAAGTCTGAACATGAGCCAATAAGGCTAACCATAACATGCATTCAACAATTCATTTACTCAAATTACCACTCATGGTCCTTTTCTGTAGCTGCAATAACCCATCAATACGCTAGGAAGCAGAATTCACGCAGATAATTAACCATGCAACCCAATCGTAAGCGGTGGGACTCTCCCACTTAGCTCAAAGCCACTATTACACGACTCTCGAACACATTAGAACCATTCACTCAAGTCATTTACTCTTATACAAACCGCAATTCACCCGATCCAACGCATATAACTACCCATGCCTCACTAGCACTCTGACACCGCAGTGTATGACCTCATTCCAATACATCCAAACATCTTCCCGCTCCATGCACCGAGCATTCTTTACCAATGACACAGCTTAAGACATACTGTGATTCTCACACATCTATGAAGTACCATGTAGCCTTTGTCAAAAAACTTTCCTTCACTCGTGCCATTTTCGGCCAAATTTCCACAACCAGAACTGACTCACTAGCATGCATCAAATCGGAACTAACATATTACATAACCGAACAATCCGCTAACTAATAGCAAACTCCCCAACTTGGCTCAAAGCCATAGATCACAACATATATGCTCTATTGTTGTCGAAATATCATGGTGAGATTAAACTCACTCCATCATGAGCTCGTGGAAACATGAATCATCTGTAATTTTAACTCTTCTGCAGTTCTTGCATTCACTCACATAACAGTTAAGCCCACTTTTTGGCCGACAAAATTTTTACTAAGTCCCAAATTTTTCAAAAATTTCGGTAGAGTTTCCTTTGCAATTGGGCCTATCCACCTGCCAGAGAACCACCGAAACCATCCTAACAACACGTCCACAACTTGACAAAGCATCACAATGTATATCAACAACATTAATCTCAATACTACCTGTATTATATTATCAAAATTGATACATGGACATGCGTTTCACCTATTTGAATCATAACATATGGAAAATACCTTTCAACCCTCCATTATCTGGCTATTCCACCAAGTAAGAACATTTTATTTACTTAATATTTTCGTATACTTTCCCTTGCCATACAAATTACACAGTACCAACATACTCATTACATAACTCTCCAACCTCCATATCAGCTAATAGGAACCATACTGAACATATAAGTTCAAATCACGTGTTCACACAATCAGCACATCGGTGCTCAAGCCATAGGCAAAGATTCGGCCTCAAGTCCTCCAGACCGGCCCAACATGAAACTTACGGAGATTACATCTCGCCCCTCGATCGGGGAATTACAAGACATCAAGGCACGTATAATACTGAGCGCTCATGCGCGCGTACGAACACGTGGAAGGAATTTCAAGAGTTATATTCCAAGGGGAATCAAGTACGCACGATAAGAATTCAAGAATGTGAAGTTTTCCCAAAGGTTCTGCAGCCTCTCGAGGATAAAAACAGACGTCTCCATATCGATCCGCGAGACTCTACAAAACCTGCTCATGACTCGCGAGACCTAGTAACCTAGGCTCTGATACCAACTTGTCACAACCCAAATTCTATACCCGGTCGTGATGGCGCCTCTCGTGAAGACAAGGCCAGCCAACTACCCCAAATTATCTCTTTAACAACTATCAAATATAAATGAATAGAAAATATAACTCATTGGCATTAAAACTATCAATTTTATCCCAATACAACCCGACAGAGGTGTCACAAGTCATGAGCATCTAAAGGAGCCCAAATACCTTTACAAGACCAGTAGTGTACAATACATAATTTTTATAGTAAAAATGGTAAAAAATCCGGTGCCGATGTAACGACCCGGTCGGTTGTTTTAGAAAATTACGCCCTGAACCCCAATTTAATTGTTCACCTAAGTTCATTTCTGCTATTGTGGTTTGCCGGGAGAGTCGGTTCTGAAATTTAGAGCATTTTGGGACACTTAGTCCCTAAATGAGAACTTTAAAGATAGAAAATGGTCCGTAGTCGGAACAATGTTAAGACGACCTCGGAACGGAAATTCGACGGTTCCATTAGCTCCGTTAGGTGATTTCGGGGTTGGGAGCGCATTCGGAATGTATTTTGGAGGTCTGTAGCTCAATTAGGCTTGAAATGCCGAAGTTTAAAATTTTGGCGAATCCGAACGATAGGTGAGATTTTGATTCGGGGGTCGGAATGGGATTCCGACAATTTCTATAGCGTTGTTATGTGATTTCGGATATGTTCGCAAATTTTCAGGTCATTCGGACGTCGTTTGGTCGGGTTTTTGGTTGAATGTTGATTTTGGAAGTTTAGATGAAAAAATTAGGCTTGAATCCACTATAATTCGATGTTTTTGTGATTAAGGACATGTTTTATGCTTGGAACCAGTTCGTATCGTGTTTTGGAGTATGTTGGTGGTTTTCGTTTGGGTCCCGGGGGTCTCGGGGTGAATCCGGACCATCATCCGGCACTTTGGAAACTAAAAACAAATCTGCTGTAAAAATTGCAGATCACTGGCAGGCATTTAAGCCTTTGCGTTCGCGTGGCATGGTCCGCGTTCGCGAAGGCCAGGCGGATCAAAGCATCGCGATCGCGCGACTGGGCATCGCGTTCGCGTAGGTGTGTGAGGCTGTGCATCGCGTTCGCGTGATGGGTATCGCGAATGCATAGAAGGAAAATCAGGCGCTTGGAATTTTTGTTCATCGCGAACGCGTTGGAGCGTCCGCGTTCGCGAAGGGTAAGCCAGAGTGGGGAGCGTCGCGTTCGCGAAGGGGAATTTGAGCGGGCCATTGCGAACGTGTGAGGACCTACGCGGACGCGTAGAGTTAATTGGCCTGGCAGTGACATAAGTTTAGAAACATTTCAGCCGCGACCCCATAAAACAAAAATGCCATTTTTGAGCTCCAAGAGAGGGAATTGAAGTGGAAACGCTGGGATATCATCGGGAAAACATCGGGGGTAAGTTTCTTGGCCTTAATTCGTTAGTTTATCATGAAATCCGTGGTTATTTCACTGTTAATGGAGGATTTGAGCCCTAGGCCTAAATTTTAGAAAATCTTTAATTTGGATGGGCAAACGGAATCCGATTTTGAAAAATTTTATATGAACGGACTCGTATTGAGGTAAGGAACCCGAATATATAACTTTCGTGATTTTTTGATAAGCGTACTGAAAGTCAGGTTTTGGCAACTTGTGGGTTTTGCTGTATTTTGAATTGTTTTGATTGGGTAATTCCCAATTGGCCTATTTTGATATGATTCTATTGATTTTTATCAGATACTACGCCTGTGGACGCCGACATTCGTGGCAACAGAGTTGTCTCTTAGTAGCTTTGTACCGGAATTGTGGTAAGTGGCTTGTCTAACCTCGTGTGGGGGAACTTTCACCCCTAGGATATTATGTGATAGTTTAAATGCCTTGTACGCGAGGTGACGGGCGTGTACATGCGCTGGTTGTTGTTAACACACACTTTACTTGAATTGTCCGATTAGTGATATTCCTACTCTTAGATGATAAAAGCGTTACTTCTACCCAGTATTAGTTAGAAAAGTATGAATAGCTAGGATTCAACATGTCTTATTGCCTATTTAACTTACTTGAACTTCTTGATAAATTGTTGGCACTAGTTTCGGTGAAGTTGTAGTTAAACATATTATATTCTCTCTGTGCGTTCCTTTATTGTCTGTATTGGGGGACTGCGGGTTCAATTCCCGGAGACCCAGGGCTGTGGGTTCGATTCCCAGAGACCCGAAGTGATATTGGTAGGGACTGCGGGTTTGATTCCCGAAGATCCTGAGTTATTGGTAGGGGCTGCGGGTTTGATTCCCGGAGATCCTGAGTTATTGGTAGGGACTGCGGGTTTGATTCCCGGAGATCCCGAGTTATTGGTAGGGACTGCGGGTTCGATTCCCGAGATCCCGAGTTATTGGTAGGGACTGCGGGTTTGATTCCCGAAGATCCCGAGTTATTGGTAGGGACTGCGGGTTCGATTCCCGGAGATCCCGAGATTTATTGAGACATGGGCTGCGGGTTCGATTCCCGGAGACCCAGGATACTGTTATTGGGACTGCGGGTTCAATTCCTGCAGCTCCTGGATTGTTGGTTATGGAAAGGGACTTTGGGTTCAATTCCCAAAGGTCCTGGACTTGCTGATTAAGTTTTATTGAGTTATTTACTTGCTGCTAGCTTAAATTGTAGACGGTTGCAGAAATCACTTTACTGTCGTCATTTCAGATTCATTATTATTAAAATTGTTTATCATTGTTATCATCATTATATTATTGTTCTCTCAGTAGGGCCCTGACCTTCCTCGTCACTACTCCATCGAGGTTAGGCTTGACACTTACGGAGTACCGCCGTGGTGTACTCATGCTACTCTTCTGCACACTTTTTGTTGTGCAGATCCAGGTACATCAGGACAGGCTCATACTAGGTGATTCAGCAGCACTTTGGGAGACCTCGAGGTATGATCTGCTACGTCCGCGGATCCGGAGGCCCTCCTTCTATTCTGATAGTATTAGTAGATGTTTTCCTTCATTTCGTTGTTAGATACTCTTTTCACATAGAGCCATAGTTGTATATTCTCTTTTAGTCTGTGTTGCCCGTGGGATTCGGGTCTTGGAGGTGTTTTATACAGTGTGTTTGATGGGTGTATGTGCCAAGCGGCACAGATTACAGTTCCTTTTTATACTTTTTTCCGCTATTTCTTAATTAATGTTCATAAAATGGTATATTCCGCAACGTGTTAGGCTTACCTAGTCGTGGGGACTGGGTGCCGTCATGACATGTTCACTATTTGTGAACTAGGGTCGTGACAAGTTGGTATCAGAGCTCTAGGTTCATAGGAGTCACGGGACACAGACCAGTTACTTTGAGTCTCGCTGATCGATACGGAGCGTCTGTATTTATCTACGAGGGGCTATGTAACCGTTTAGGAAACTCTTCATTTTTTTTGGATTCCTTGTCGTGCGACATTTTCGGCACCAAATCTAAACTATTGCTTTCTATTCTCTCACAAATGGTGAGGACACGTGCTACTCGTGACGATCAGGTACCCGCGCCCCCTGTTGCCGCCATCAGAGGCCGGGGCCGGGGTCGAGGTAGAGGACGAGGACGCACCCGAGGTGCAGCCACAACACCCGCGCGCACTGCCACTGAGGTGCCACAGGTGGGTCAGGTTGGAGCGCAGGCACCTGGTACACCGACTACAGCTACTACTACTCCAGCACTCCAGGAGACCCTAGCCCAGTTCATGAGTATATATACCACTTTGGCTCGGGCAGGGTTGCTTCCTCTCACTGTAGCCACATCCCTGAGCGGCGAGTGCCAGTGGGACAGGTTCCAGAGATTATGATTATGCCTCCTGCTGCCCCAGCACAGCCCGGAGGTGGACCAGCTGCCTCTGAGGACGAGCAGCGTAGATTGGAGAGGTTCAAGAAATATGACCCTCCAGTGTTCAGTGGTTTAGCTTCAGATGATGCATTGGGTTTTCTGGAAGAATGTCATCGTATTCTTCGTACCATGGTGATTGTGGAGACCAGTGGGGTTTCCTTCACTGCTTTTCAGTTTCGTAGGGCCGCTTATGATTGGTGGCGCACGTATGAGTTGGATAGTCCAGAGGAGTCTGCTTCATTGACCTAGACGCAGTTTTCAGATCTGTTCTTGAGAGAGTTTGTTCCTCAGAGCCTTAGGGATTCTTGGCACTCGGAGTTTGAGCGATTGCAACAGGGCTCCATGTCAGTATTGGAGTATGCTATCAGTTTTACCCGTCTAGCTAGGCATGCACCGGCTTTAGTAGCCACGACCCGGGAGAGGGTGCGGAGATTTATTGAGGTCCTGATTCCGCCGATCCGGTCCAGCATGGCCAGAGAGTTGGAGACAGATATATCTTATCAGTAGGCAGTGAGCATTGCTAGGAGGATCGAGAGTATGCTCCCTAGAGAGCGGGGAGATAGAGAGGCCAAGAGGTCTCGTGAGTCGGGCCATTTCTCTGGTGCCCGCACTTCCGCAGCCGGTCGTTTTGGCAGGGGTTATTCCGGTCGTCCAGTTCATTCAGCATTGCCAGCAGCCGGTAGTACTCCAGCTCTTCCAACACCTCAGGAGCCTTATTATGCTCCACCAGTTTCCAGTGCGCCTCCTGCGCGGGGTACCTCCCGGGGTCAGACTAGTGGGGGTGAGGCCGGGTAGTTACAGCCACCGCATCCTCCCAGAGCTTGCTATGGGTGAGGGGATACTTGAAATCTGGTTAGGGAGTGCCCCAGGCGTAGGAGAGGAGCACCTACTCAGTCTTCGCAGCCTCAGCCTGGTTCTCAGGGCCAGCAGGCAAGCATTCCAGCTCCAGCTGCCACTCCACCTGCCCAGCCAACCAGGGGCGGGGATAAGGGTGCCAGGGGCTGCCCTCGAGAGAGGGGACAGGCCAGATTCTATGCTATTCCTGATCGCGCCACAGCTGTTGCACCTGATTCTGTTATCACAGGTATTATTCTGGTTAGTCACAGGGAGGCATCGGTTCTATTCGACCCTGGTTCCACTTTCTCATATGTGTCTTCTTATTTTGCTTCTCATCTGGGTGTGCCTCGGGATTCTTTGAGTGCCCCCATTTATGTTTCCACTCCGGTGGGTGATTCTTTGGCAGTGGACCATGTATATCGGTCGTGTTTGGTTACCATTTGTGATTTTGAGACCAGAGCGGATCTATTGTTGCTCGGGATGGTCGATTTTGATATTATTCTGGGCATGGACTGGTTGTCGCCCCATTATGCTATTCTTGATTGTCACGCCAAGACCGTGACGCTGGCTATGCTAGGCATTCCACGTATTGAGTGGAGTGGTACTCTAGATCACACCCTTAGCCGTGCCATTTCCTTTCTCAGAGCTCAGCGTATGGTTGAGAAGGGGTGTGATGCTTATTTAGCTTATGTGCAGGACGTCAGTATTGACACTCCCTCTATTGATTCCGTTCCTGTGGTACGTGACTTTGCTGATGTATTTCCTGCTGATCTCCCGGGTATGCCGCCCGACAGAGATATTGACTTTGCTATTGACTTGTTGCCGGGCACTCAGCCCATTTCTATTCCACCGTACCGTATGGCTCCTCCCGAGTTGAAGGAGTTGAAGGATCAATTACAGGAGTTATTGGGTAAGGGTTTTATTCGACCCAGTGTTTCGCCTTGGGGTGCTCCTGTGTTGTTTGTGAAGAAAAAGGACGGTTCTATGCGTATGTGTATTGACTATCGTCAGCTGAACAAGGTTATAGTGAAGAACCGGTATCCTTTGCCTCGCATTGATGATTTATTTGACCAACTACAGGGCGCACAGGTGTTTTCTAAGATTGATTTGCGCTCTGGGTACCATCAGCTGAAGATTCGGGAGCCAGATATCCCGAAGACTGCTTTCAGGACTCGGTATGGTCATTATGAGTTCCTCGTAATGTCTTTTGGGCTGACTAATGCTCCAGCAGCCTTTATGCATTTGATGCACAGTGTGTTCAGGCCTTATCTGGACTCGTTCGTGATTGTCTTCATTGATGATATTCTAGTATATTCCCGGAGTCGGGAAGAGCACGAACAGCATTTGAGGATAGTGCTTCAGATTCTGAGGGAGAAGTAGCTATATGCCAAGTTCTGTAAATGTGAATTCTGGTTGAGTTTAGTGGCATTTTTGGGCCACGTGGTATCGAGTGATGGTATTCGAGTAGATTCGAGGAAGGTGGAGGCCGTGCAGAGTTGGCCCAGACCCTCCTCCGCTACTGAGATTCCCAGTTTCCTTGGCTTGGCAGGCTATTTCAGTCGTTTCGTAGAGGGATTCTCTTCGATTGCAGCACCACTGACCAGATTGACCCAAAAGGGTGCACCTTTTCAGTGGACAGATGAGTGCGAGGGGAGCTTTCAGAAGCGCAAGACAGCTTTGACTTCGGCCCCTATATTGATGTTGCCTATAGGTTTAGGGTCATATACTGTATATTGTGATGCCTCATGAGTTGGACTCGGTGCAGTATTGATGCAGGACGGTAAGGTGATTGCCTGCGCATCCAGATAGTTGAAGGTGCATGATAAGAACTATCCTGTTCATTATTTGGAGCTAGCTTCCATTGTTCACGCCTTGAAGATTTGGCGTCATTACTTATATAGGGTTCCTTGTGAGATCTATACTGATCACCGGAGTTTGCAGCATTTGCTTAAGCAGAAGGACTTGAATATGCGTCAGAGGAGATGGTTGGAGCTACCGAAGGACTATGATATTACTATTCTCTATCATCCAGGCAAGGCTAATGTGGTTGTCGATGCCTTGAGTTGTCGGGCTGAGAGTTTGGGGAGTTTGGCGTATCTACCAGCTTCAGAAAGGCCTATGGCGATGGATGTTCAGGCTTTAGCCAGGCAGTTTGTTAGATTGGATCTTTCGGAGCCCAGTCGGGTTCTGGCTTGTGTGGTTTCTCGGTCTTCTCTATTTGACCGCATCAGGGAGCGTCAGTTCAACGACCCTCATTTGCTTGTTCTTCAGGATAGAGTTCGGCGTGGTGATGCACGAGATGTCATCATCAGGGGCGATGGAGTTATGAGGATGCAGGGGCGTATCTTGTGTGCCCAATGTAGATGATCTTCGAGAGCTGATTCTAGCAGAGGCCCATAGCTTGCGGTATTCCATCCATCCGGGTGCCGCGAAGATGTATCGGGACTTGAGACAACATTACTGGTGGAGGCGGATGAGGAGGGATATTGTTGATTATGTTTCTAGATGCCTCAACTGCCAGCAGGTGAAGTATGAACATCAGCGTCCGGGTGGATTGATGCAGCAGATTGAGATTCCAGAGTGGAAATGGGAGCGCATCACCATGGACTTTGTATCCGGGCTTCCACGGACTGTTAGGAAGTTTGATTCCATTTGGGTTATTGTGGATCGGCTGACCAAGTCCGCCCATTTCATACCGATGAGCACTACTTATTCATCGGAGTGACTAGCGGAGATCTACATCAGAGAGATCGTTCGGCTGCATGGTATTCCAGTTTCCATCATTTTAGATAGAGGCACTCAGTTCACTTCACGATTCTGGAGAGACGTACAGCAGGAGTTAGGTACTCGGGTGGAGCTGAGCACAACATTTCACCCTCAGACTGATGGGCAGTCCGAGCGCACTATTCTGATTTTGGAGGATATGCTCCGTGCGTGCGTGATTGAGTTTGGAGGTTCATGGGATCACTTCTTGCCACTGGCGGAGTTTGCTTATAACAACAGCTATCAGTCTAGTATTCAGATGGCACCGTATGAGGCCCTATACGGTAGGAGGTGCAGGTCTCCCGTGGGTTGGTTCGAGCCGGGCGAGGCCAGGTTGCTAGGTACTAATATGGTTCAGGATGCAATGGACAAGGTTAAGGTGATTCAGGACAGACTTCGTGCAGCCCAGTCTAGATAGAAGAGTTATGCGGACAAGAAGGTTCGCGATGTGGCTTTTATGGTTGGCGAGCGGGTTTTGCTTCGAGTCTCCCCCACGAAGGGTGTTATGAGGTTTGGGAAGAATGGGAAGCTGAGTCCTAGATTTATTGGCCCTTTTGAGATTTTGAGGCGTGTTGGAGAGGTTGCTTATGAGTTGGCCTTACCTCCCAGCCTAGCCGGAGTCCACCCCGTATTTCATGTCTCTATGCTCCGGAGATACCATGGCGACCCGTCACATGTGTTGGATTTCACTTCTGTATAGCTAGACGAGGATTTGACTTATGTTGAGGAGCCAGTAGCCATTCTAAACAGGCAAGTCAGGAAGCTAAGGTCAAAGAACATCGCTTCAGTAAAGGTTCAGTGGTAGGGTCAGCCGGTCGAGGAGGCGACTTGGGAGACCGAGCAGGATATGCGCAGCCAGTACCCTCATCTTTTCACTACTCCATGTATGTTTTCTATGCTCGTTCGAGGACGAACGAATCTTTTAAGTGTGGGAAGATGTAACGACCCGGCCGGTCATTTTAGAAAATTACGCCTCGAACCCCAATTTAACTGTTCCCCTAAGTTCATTTCTGCTATTGTGGTTTGCCGGGAGAGTCGGTTCTGAAATTTAGAGCATTTTGGGACACTTAGTCCCTAAATGAGAGCTTTAAAGTTAGAAAATGGTCCGTAGTCGGAACAGTGTTAAGACGACCTCGGAATGGAAATCTGATGGTTCCATTAGCTCCGTTAGATGATTTCAGGGTTGGGAGCACGTTCGAAATGTATTTTGGAGGTCCGTAGCTCAATTAGGCTTGAAATACCGAAGTTTGAAATTTTGGCGAATCCGAACGATAGGTGAGATTTTGATCCGGGGGTCGGAATGGGATTCCAACAATTTCTGTAGCGTCGTTATGTGATTTTGGATATGTCCGCAAATGTTCAGGTCATTCGGACGTCGTTTGGTCGGGTTTTTGGTTGAATGTTGATTTTGGAAGTTTAGATGAAAAAATTAGGCTTGAATCCACTATAATTCGATGCTTCTGTGTTTAAGGGCATGTTTTTATGCTTGGAACCAGTTCGTATCGTGTTTTGGAGTATGTTGGTGGTTTTCGTTGGGGTCCCGGGGGCCTCGGGTTGAATCCGGACCATCATCCGGCACTTTGGAAACTAAAAAACAAATCCGCTGTAAAAATTGCAAATCACTGGCAGGCATTTAAGCCTTCGCGTTCGCGTGGCATGGGCCGCGTTCGCGAAGGCCAGGCGGATCAAAGCATCGCGATCGCGTGACTGAGCATCGCGTTCACGTAGGTGCGTGAGGCTGTGCATCGCATTCGCGTGATGGTTATCGCGAACGCGTAGAAGGAAAATCAGGCGCTTGGAATTTTTGTTCATCGCGAACGCGTTGGAGCGTCCGCGTTCGCGAAGGGTAAGCTAGAGTTGAGCATCACGGACGCGTGGGAGTCATCGCGTTCACGTAGAGGAAGGGGAATTTGTTCTTCGCGAACGTGTGGTGAGCGTCGCGTTCGCGAAGGGTAATTTGAGCGGGCCATCGCGAACGCGTGAGGACCTACGCGGACGCGTAGAGTTAATTGGCCTGGCAGTGACTTAAGTCCAGAAACATTTCAGCCGCGACCCCATAAAACAAAAACGCCATTTTTGAGCTCCAAGAGAGGGAATTGAAGGGGAAACGTTGGGATATCATCGCGAAAACATCGGGGGTAAGTTTCTTGGCCTTAATTCGTTAGTTTATCATGAAATCCGTGGTTATTTCACTGTTAATGGAGGGTTTGAGCCCTTGGCCTAAATTTTAGAAAATCTTTGATTTGGATGGGCAAACGGAGTCCGATTTCCATAAATTTTATATGCACAGACTCGTATTGAGATAAGGAACCCGAATATATAACTTTCGTGATTTTTCAATAAGTGTACCGAAAGTCGGGTTTTGGCAACTTGTGGGTTTTGGTGTATTTTGAATTGTTTTGATTGGTTAATTCCCAACTGGCCTATTTTGATATGATTCTATTGATTTTTATCAGATACTATGCCTTTGGAGGCCGACATTCGTGGCAAGAGAGTTGTCTCTTAGCGGTTTTGTACCGGAATTGAGGTAAGTGGCTTGTCTAACCTCGTGTGGGGGAACTTTCACCCCTAGGATATTATGTGATAGTTTAAATTCCTTGTACGCGAGGTGACGGGTGTGTACATGCGCTGGTTGTTGTTAACACACACTTTACTTGAATTGTCCGATTAGTGATATTCCTGCTCTTAGATGATAAAAGCGTTACTTCTACCCGGTATTAGTTAGAAAAGTATGAATAGCTAGGATTCAACATGTCTAATTGCCTAGTTAACTTACTTGAACTTCTTGATAAATTGTTGGCACTAGTTTTGGTGAAGTTGTAGTTAAACATATTATATTCTCTCTCTGCGTTCCTTTATTGTCTATATTGGTGGACTGCCGGTTCAATTCCCGGAGACCCAGGGCTGTGGGTTCGATTCCCAGAGACCCAGAGTGATATTGTTTATGGACTGCGGGTTTGATTCCCGGAGATCCTGAGTTATTGGTAGGGACTGCGGGTTTGATTCCCGGAGATCCTGAGTTATTGGTAGGGACTGTGGGTTTGATTCCCGGAGATCCTGAGTTATTGGTAGGGACTGCGGGTTTGATTCCCGGAGATCCTGAGTTATTGGTAGGGACTGCGGCTTTGATTCCCGAAGATCCCGAGTTATTGGTAGGGACTACGGGTTCGATTCTCGGAGATCCTGAGATTTATTATGACATGGGCTGCGGGTTCGATTCCCAGAGACCCAGGGATACTGTTATCGGGGCTGCGGGTTCGATTCCCGGAGACCCATGGGTACTGTTAATGGGACTGTGGGTTCAATTCCCACAGGTCCTGGACTTGCTGATTGAGTTTTACTGAGTTATTTACTTGCTGCTAGCTTAAATTGTAGACGGTTGCAGAAATCACTTTACTGACGTCCTTTCAGATTCATTATTATTAAAACTGTTTATCATTGTTATCATCATTATATTATTGTTCTCTCAGTAAGGCCCTGACCTTCCTCGTCAGTACTCCATCGAGGTTAGGCTTGGCACTTACTGGGTACCGCTGTGGTGTACTCATGCTACTCTTATGCACACTTTTTGTTGTGTAGATCCAGGTACATCAGGACAGCCTCATACTACGTGATTCAGCAGCACTTTGGGAGACCTCGAGGTATGATCTGCTACGTCCGCGGATCCGGAGGCCCTCCTTCTATTCTCATAGTATTAGTAGATGTTTTCCTTCATTTCGTTGTTAGATACTCTTTACACATAGAGCCACGATTGTATACTCTCTTTTAGTCCGTGTTGCCCGTGGGATTCCGGGTCTTGGAGGTGTTTTATACAGTGTGTTTGATGGGTGTATGTGCCAAGCGGCATGGATTACATTTCCTTTTTAAACTATTTTCCGCTATTTCTTAATTAATGTTCATAAAATGGTATATTCCGCAATGTGTTAGGCTTACCTAGTCGTGGGGACTGGGTGCCGTCATGACATTTTCACGATTGGTGAACTGGAGTCATGACTGCCGCGGACGCTGGCGGTCACCTCGCTCAGCTATAGTAGCAAATCTCCAATCAGCTCAAACCCGCTACCGGGTAACAAATACCTGCATCTGCACACGAGGTGCATGGAGTAGAGTGAGTACTTCCAACTCAGTGGTAATAAAAGTAAATAATGCTAAGAGGCAAGAAATCACGTAGGAGCACTCCATCATGCTATAAAGGACAGTACAATCCTTTTACGAGAATTAGTAGTTCCAAGAAAATCCTTTATAAAAATATCTGAAATAGAATGCCATCTCAAGGAGTAAAGTCTATCATTCAATAAAAACCATAAGGTATCGGATAATTCTCTTTTTAAAACAGTGGTAACAACCATTTCAACAATTAAGAAATAATCAAAAGTTTGCCCCTCAGGCTATATATATCAAATCTCAGTACAGTATCAGCCCCACGGGCTCACTCCCAACTTACCAGCACACCATAACAGCCCATTGGGCTCACTCCCAACTCACCAGTCACAACAACAGCCCCTCGGGCTCACTCCCAACTCACCAGACACAAACAATGGCCTCTCGGGCCCACTCCCAACTAACCTGGATACCCTACGCTCACTGGGGTGTGTACTAACTCCGGAGGGGCTCCTACAGCCCAAGCGCTATATCAATAGGCCCGAAAGCCTTCACACATCACACACGAGGTCTGAGAGCCTCATCACATAATACTCGAGGCCTGAAAACCTCCCCACATAATACTCGAGGCCTGAAAGCCTCCTCATATCACTCAGCATATCCTCACAGATGGCCCTTAGCCCCAATTAGTCCAGAAATAATTGCAAGCCTCTTAGGCTTCAGTAAAATAGTTGTGCTCAGCTCATTGCCATTTTAAATATCATTTAAATCTCGAGTTGAGTATAAACATAGCTGAGTTCACAAAATAATATAATTCAATTGGACTGAATTCAGATAATATCTCGATTACTGAGGATAATAGTGATGGAAATTCATAAAAGATTTTAAATAATTTGGCACGAAGCCCAAGTATGGCAATAAGCCCAATTTATGATAACAATCAATAATTCTTTATCAAATATGCGGTAAAATCAACAACCGGGACGGACCAAGTCACAATCCCCAACGGCGCTCTACCCCACGCTCATACCTAGCGTGCAAGTCATCACAATACAGCACTATGATGTGCAAGTCCGGGGTTTCAAACCCTCAGGACATCATTTACAAGTATTACCTACCTCGAACCGACGAAATCTCTAGTCGGCGATGCCTTTCCCCCTCAAACCGGCCTCCACGCCCGTCAAATCTAGCCAAAATCATGGCAAATATATCACAATATGCTAATGGGACATAACCCAATTGAAAGAACTAGAAAAATATCCAAAATCACGAAATTGGCAAAACCAGAGCCCCGGACCCATGTCTCAAAAAATTTCGAAATTCATATTTCCGGAATCCTCGTCTCGCCACGAGTCTGTACATACCAAGAACTCCCAATTCGGACCACAATTCGGCCTCCAAATCATCACATCTTATTTTTAAATTGACTAACAATTATCATAAGGGACTTACCTCAAGAATTTCCGTGATTTTTCGCTCAAAATTGCCCAAAATCCGAGTTTGGAACTCACTAAAATTGATGGCTGGTCTTTTAATAAGCTGTCCAGATTTTTTTCCGATTTACTATTCATGCGCGTGGGTGAACAGTCACGCGGTTACTGTTCATGTGCGGGACTGTTCATTGTTCATAATTGTAGCAGCTTTTTAAGGAATAATTGCAGCACGGCCATTTTTCACTAAATGGTTCTAATTCCATCATACGAACTCGGAATTCAACAATTCTTTTTCCTATGGCTTCGTAATTTTGATACGGATCCAGTGGTTCAAACAAAACTGAATTTGGATCAGATTTGATCAGCGAAACATCAATTTCGCTCGTTAAACAATTAACTCACATTTAGAGTCAAAAACTCAATCACGACTTGATGAAATTAAACCAAAATTTCCAGATCAGTCCTATAATTCATGATATAAATTCTCGAAGTCTCGAAATCAAATTTGGATCTCTAGAACGTAAAATAGACCTTTGGATCATTACATTTATGCTCAAAACGGCAAAAATCTTCCAAAAATAACCCGTTGGGCATCCGAAACACATCTGAGACCCCCGAGACCCCGACCAATAACACCAACCAATCCTAAAACACATTACGGACTCGCTCGAGGCCTCAAATCACATCAAACAATGCAAAAATTATGAATTAACCTCCAATCCAAGCTTGATGAACTTTGAAGTTTCCAATTTCTATTTTTGATGCCAAAACCGATCAATACAAGTCCGATTGACTTCAAATTTTGCAAACAAGTCCAAAATGACATAACAGAGGTACAAAAATTTTCGGAATTCCATTCCGACCGTCGGATCAAAATTTCACCTATCAACCGGAATTTGCCAAAATACTAACTTTGCCAATTCAAGCTTAATTCTACACCGGTCATCACAAAAATATTCCGGACACACTCCTAAGTCCCAAATCAACTAACAAAGATATCTGGACCATAAGATTTGCATTTCGAGTCCGATATCAAAATTTCCACTTCCGGTCAAATTTTCTCAAAAACCTTCAATTTTCTATCTTTAGCCAAACGACTCCAAAATGACCTACGGACCTCCGAATTCACTTCCGACCGTGCTCCCAAATCCAGAATAACCATACGGAGCTACTCCCAGTCTCGGAATCCCAAATGGACATCAATAACACTAAAATGCATTTTAAGCCAAACTGATGCAATTTCTTCTAAAATGCTATCTTCCATAATATGCGCCAAAACGCTCCCGGGTTATCAAAAACCCGATACGGGCATACACCCAAGTCCGAAATCATCATATGAACCTGCTGGAACCTTTAGATCCCAATGCCGAGGTCGTTTACTCAAAATTACAATCCTAGTTCATTTCTTCAATTTTAAGCTTCAAAAATGAGAATTTTCATTTAAATTTGACTCCAAACTTCTTGAATTTTAATTCTGACCATACACACAAGTCAATATACCTGAGATGAAGCAGCTCATTGACTCAAACTGCTGAATGATGTGCCGTAGCTCAAAATGACCGGTTGGGTCGTGACAACGTGGTGGTCCAACACCCTTAATTAACTAGCCCAGGACTCCCTCTCAATTCCGATGTGGGACTCCTGTGAGCTACAGCTACAGCTACCCGCTGATACCACTGATACCACTCACCCCACCAACAAGGACACAATGTCCTTGTTGTGAGTACCCACCCATTCCAAACCCCGGATCAAAATCTCACCTACCGTTCAGATTTCACCAAAATTCAACCTTAGCCAATTCAAGCCTATTTCTACACCGGACCTCCAAATTCACTTTCGATCGCTCCCCTAAGTCACAAATCACCTCCCGGAACTAACCAAATCATCAAAATCCGATTTCGAGCACTCTAGCTAAATAGTCAACTCCAGGTTGACTTTTCACATTCAAGCTTCCTTCAAAAAGGCTATATGCCTCATTTTCAATCCAAATCACTCCTAACTCACCCGATAGGCTCTAACACTGATATAAAAGCATAAAACATATAATTACAACATAACAGTGTAGTAATTCCCGCGACGACGGGCTGGGTCGTCACATTCTCCCCAACTTAAACAAACGCTCGTCCTCGAGCGGACCCTGAATTGTAATAGAAGCAACCCAATAGTTGAATGACCTTACCAAGCATATATTCGGGCGATCATACATCACCCTATCTCACATAAGTCCGAAAACACCATATAGTTGAAATTTCACAGACCATCTGAACCATAAACTACATTGCACTTTCTGAAATCATATGCCAAATGCTAATCTCATGCCTATACTCAGGATACACTCGAATCCATTGCAATAACGCATACTTACTACTCCAGGTGAGATCATATGATGTATCAACAACCAAACCACTCGAGACGATAGTCTCTAATCACAACAATTCCCCACGAAAACCAAATACTAACTCAAAACCTTTTTCATTAGATATAGTCTTATTCCAACACCCTCATATACTGCCCACGGCAACCGAACACGCGATATATAGAATCCATTTCTCAGGTTACCCATTCACAAATCCATTTCCCTTTTAACTGATACCACAATAGATTTTGGAGCCAAACCTCGATATTACCTTTCTAACCAGCTGAAATTACATATACTCACACTCATTATTGGCTCCAACGACCATTTCGATTATAACACACCGCACTGGTGACATGATACCTCAACACCTGCCTAAGCCACGACGAGCACAACACAGGCTCCAATAAGAAACGTCTGAACATACTCAAATCATGACAACTAACTCAAACAAAAGAGTTGTAATTCAATTCTTCTGTACCATCATAACATAGAACTGAGATCACGTCTCGCATTATAGAAATAGACATGACTCCTACTCAAGAGGTCATAACATCACGTGGCCTTGCCAGGATTCGTGATTCTATCCCAACATTATTACTCATGAAGCACCTCCAGTTACCAAGCTCAAAACGGTCAGCCACGCACAGATCTAGGTCTGAACCCAAGCAATCAACCTCACCCACGGCGAAATAATTAATGTATGCTATCAAATGCTGAAAGGACACAACCGATGTGCCATTCGCCGAGTGATACTCAATACGGACTTTTACTCAGAAGCCAGGAAATATTGTATACCAAGTAACATATAAAGAACTCTATGTTCACATTACACTGTTACGGCGTGCAACCCGCTCCAATGACATACCCGTGGCGGCGTGCCACTCGATCCAGATACCTTACCTGTGGAGGCGTGCCACCCGATCCAAATAACCCGTAGCGGCGTGCCACCCGATCCACGCATAAATCTCGCAAAAGGAAATGCATATCGAGTCGAATTGCTCATTACAGTAAACATATACAGCCTCAAGCTCGGCCATAAGAAACGCATCCGACAAAGTTCCCCGATACCGAAACTGAACCCATGGTAGAAACCTCTGCACTGATATCCCCCACGAAGGCCCAACTGACAAAGCAATACCCACTAGCCATCCGTTGGTCCTGAGGTACAACTACCCCACTGGAGCGTACTCTGATGCACTCTGCTACGCAATTTGTACCATCCCATCATAGTCCATATCACATTAATCTAGACAACCTGACCCATGACAACCAGCCAGCAATCAAGTATCAAAATCCGAATTCGTCACATCAAGTTACGAGAGAGCCACTAGGGCTTCCGATTTCCAATAATCACAAAACGGTGCCGATACACACGATATACAACCACTGCATAGCCGGACTAACAAGAACTTTAAGTCTCCAACACCTATATAACACATGAATCACTATGCCTGATTCCGTACTTCATTGTACGAATACATAACGCACATCAAGCGTCCATTCATACCACGAAAGCCATGCAGAATCTCACTATGCCATCAACTACTCAATTATTACAGTCGATCCAACAAGAGAATACCACCATACCACTAGATATTATCAGTTTACATTACTGTGTCCTTTTGGACCATATTCCCTGCCAATTCACTAGAACAACTGTACCATTTTCCTTAATCACCAGAAAGATTGATTCTTATCTCACCTGCAGCTGCCCTCGCTACTCAATAATTTTTAATGACTTCCCATATATTATGAACTGATCTCAAAACCTTGAACATGCCATTATCAACTTTCCATAACACATCGCATGTACCATACCACACTAAGATAACATGGAAATTCATATTCATTTCCTACGCCGCAAACATCGGCGCACTCAACTAGTCAAGGACTTTCATGATCCCATATAGCGAAAACTCATTGCACCTTCCAGGCCTTGCATACCAACAGGAAAAATACACTCATTTTCAAACCACATTAAAACACATCACGACTCTTTCTTCCAATTACATTGCATAAGTTAAACAGCCAGGACTGAGTCCTTATACCCATATCGAGTTACACAACTGCCAGCACTCAAAGCTTTATTGCACAATATCTGCGAGACTCATTACTCCAGACATATACCATGAATTAATCATATTCCTTCTCATACCATTTCAGTTTATTAACAAGTTATTCCATTTATCCAGTTTCCCTTCTAATTCATATTTAATTTAATATTATCCCTTACTGTAACACCATAATACATCAACTCATGTTACCACACTAGACTCGTACCTAAGACACATAGGCCACTGAATACTCCATCAATGTTTCCCAGAAGTACCACATTCTACAATACATTATTTTGAAGAACTTTATGCGATTTGAATTCGTTATCATTACCTTCCAATACGGTTACATAGAATCCCATCATTCATATGATATAACACAAGTCTTGATCTCTTCTAACGAAACCAACGTCTTTAGCCACATGCACAATCTTAAGACACCTGACTGTTACAAGTAGAATCTTGAACGCCGAAAAACAATTCTCGGGCGTCATTCACCCTCATTTAGCTGTAATTCAACTGTCTTATTGAACAGAACCACTCGTGCCTTGCTAGAATTCTGACACTGCAGAACATGATTACATACAAATACAATTAGCTATCTTTCTTTTCTATACACCAAACATTCCTTACCAATATCAGTTCAAAACATCCTAGTATTTCTTCACATCTACGAAGTATCATAACCTTTATCAACATTTCCCATCATACCTAGAGACAGAGCCAACACAGCACACAATAATGCCATCAATTAATCAATAACAACCTCCCCAACTTGGCTTGGAGCCATACATCTAAGCACTTTTAGCCACTCAAATCATTCTTACTCAAATGATGCCACAATGTTCTAGTTAGATTAAACTCGAGTCATTTACAAGCTTCGGCGGAGATTCGAACCATCAGACATCTTAACTCTTTTGCAATTCTTGTATTCATTCACACACAACAGTTAAGCCCACTCTTTAGGTGACAAAAATCTTTTCTAAGTCCCAAATTTTCCAAAAAGTTTGACAGAGTTTCCTTTGTAATTTGGCGTATCCACCTGCCAGAGAATCACCAAAACCATCCTAACAATACATTCATAACTTGACAAGACATCACAATGCATATCAAAAACATTAGTCTTAATACTACACAAATCATATCATCATAATTGCCACATGAACATGCTTTGTACCTGGCCGAATCATAACACATATCAAATACCTTTCAATTACACATGAGAATCAACCCACCTACTTCTTCTCAATTTAGCATTTCAGCACAATACCTTCCACTAGGATACACATAGCATAATCACTTTAGTCTTCCTGAGTTTGAACTCGTTCCACTACACATAAGGCACTTTACCTTCCAATTAAAAGATATGGTCAATATTCGCCACGCTCATAGCCCGAGGCTACACAACAGATTAGACAAGAGTCGAACAATTAACAGCTCATCCATTAGTAAGCCTCCCTAATACTCTACAGATCGGCACAAGGCCCCAAACATTGCTACTAGCCCAAATACATAGATATAAGCCCAGTCTCAGTCATTACACACAGTAATCTATCAATCGGGAAGGGCCAAGTCCAAATCCTTAGTCACAATATCACCACGCTCGTCACATGACGCGTGTATCATCTCAGCATAGCACTGTATAGTGCAAGTACGGGGTTTCAAACCCTCAGTACATTATCTATTGCCACCACTCACAAAATCAGTACCTCGATGCTCAAGTCATAGACAAGGTCCATCCTCAAGTCTTTCCGACTGGCCCAACATGAACTCACAGAGATTATGTCTCACCCCTCGATTAGGGAATCACAAGCCATAAGGCAATTATATTACTGAGCGCTCGATGCGTACACAGACGTGTCGAAGGAATTTCATAAATTATATCTCAAGCTGAATCAAGTTCGCACCATAAGAATTCCAAGAAATGTGAAGTGTTTCCTAAAGGTTCGCAGCCTCCCGAGGATAAGTACAGGCGGCCCCGTACCGATCCACAAGACTCATGAGGCCTAGTAAACCTAGGCTCTGATACTAACTTGTCATGACCCCAAACCCGGTCATGATGGCGCCCAGCACACTGCTAGGCCAGCCCGACCAATCAACGACAATTACGGAGCTAGAAGCTTACTTTATCCAATTTAAGCATATCAAATTATAAAATAACAGTAATAGATATATCAAAATAGGGAACCAAGTCCCAACACATGCCAACTCCCATAGACCGAAGGGTCAAGAGTCAAGAGCTTCTAAAGAACATAAGTGTAATAAGGTTTACAACAAACACAGTGCGGAAAGAAAAGACAACATCAAATGAAATGACAGCTAGAAGGGGGGAGTCGGGTCCTGCGGACACTGCAGCTACCTCGACTATCCCGCACAATGCCTCTAAGCGGCTACCGGATCAGGTCTGCTGAGAGGTACTTGGATCTGCACATAAGGTGCAGGGAGTAAAATGAGTACTGCAGACTCAGTGGTAATAAACAGGGGTAAGACAACGTAGATAAGAAATCCACAATAAAACACTATGTAAAGCTGTAACCAATACCCTGTAACAGTTCAATATCAACAGTAGAGAACCAACAATATCAACAACAAGTATAACAACTAGCAGATATAGCTAAATTTAATGCAATGCATGAAATGACCGATACGGCGTGTAGCCCGATCCAATTTGGGTACCCGTGCTCATTGTGGGGGTTTAGACTCCGGAGGGGCTCCTACAGCCCAAACACAATAATACTGCGGCGTGCAGTCCTATCCAATATATATACCACTGCGGCCCGCAGCCCGATCCACTGCTAGTTAGCTAATGTGCAAATGTAGCCTCGCAGGCTCAAACGTGGTTTTGAAAACTCTTTTATCATTTTTCAGTTGAAAACAGTAATATCAAAGTTCCAGAGCTTGGAAATAACATGATAACAGTAATAGCTACGGACTGGTAGTAAACTAGCATGTCAATATCTCAAGACAATGATAACAATCCTCGCGGGATCCAATAACTGGCTCACAGCCCACAAGTATACTCAACCATCCAAGAAGGAGGTTTGACGGCTTAAGAATAGCCAATATCACAATATAATATGCAACCATCCGAGAAGGAGGTTCAACGGCTCAAGAATAGCCAATATCATAATACAGTATCAATAGGTCGGACTAAGCCATAGTCCCCAAATCACAATCGACCCCGCACTCACAAGAGAGTACGTGTCTCGCCGCTATACAACGTCACAAAGTGGTATACCGGGGTTTCGAACCCGCTGGTCATCACCCACATCTATTACTCAACTCAATACGGCTCAACGACTAGTCCGCGATGCCTTTGCCACGAGAATTAAGCTTTGCACGCATAGAATCTGATCAAATACAGCAGAAACACAACAAATTAGGCCAATGGGACGACACCCAATCAAAACAACTCAATTTACATCAAAATTCCCAAAGTTGCCAAAACCCAACTTTCGGTACGCTTCTTGAAAAATTACGAAAGTCACATATTAGGAACCCTCATCTCAATACGAGTCTAGGCATATAAAATTTACCAAAATCGGACTCCATTTGCCCACTTAAATCAGTGTTTTTCTTCAATTTTAGGCCTAGGGCTCAAACCCACCTTTAATCTTCCATTTACAGAGAATTAACCAAGGATTTCATGATAAAATGATGTAATTAAGCCACGAAACTTACCTCCGACGAACACCCGATGATTTCCCAGCAATCTCCCATGAGTCTCTCAATCTAGAACTCAAAATTTGTGTTTTGGGGTCTGAAACCCGCGACTTGTTCTGTTCTGGTTTTTAATTCACTGCCTGGGAAATTAACTCTACGCGTTCACGATGTCCCTCACGCGAACGCGATGCCTTGATCCTTTCCTTCATCGCGGACGCGACGCGTAGTCACGCGTCCGCGAAGGCCATTCTCCCCATCCCCGATTTTTCCTCTACGCGAACGCATCACAGTCCACGCGAACACGATGGTTCCCGACTTCTTCTTACGCGAACGTGACATGTCACCTCGCGAACGAGATGGCCAACTGGCCCCAGCCTATGCGAACGCGGGCCTTGCCCTCGCGAACGCGATGGCTTAAGTTTCTGCATAGTTTCTGCAACTTTTCAGCAGATTTTCCACGTTAAAAAATGCCGGATGATGGTCCGGATTCAATCCGAGGCCCCCGGGACCCCAACGAAAACCACCAACATACTCCAAAACACGATACGAACTTGTTCCAATCATAAAAACACCATCCTAAATATCAAAATCACCAATTACACACGGATTCAAGCCTAAGTTTCTTCAAAACTTCCGAAACTAACATTCAATCAAAGACCCGACCAAACGACGTCCGAATGACCTGAAATTTGCAAACATATCCAAAATCACATGACGAAGCTAGAGAAATTGTCGGAGTTCCATTCCGATCCCCGGATCAAAATCTCACCTACCGTTCGGATTTTGCCAAAATTTAACCTTAGCCCATTCAAGCCTATTTCTACACCGGACCTCCAAATTCACTTCGGATCGCTCCCCTAAGTCACAAATCACCTCCCGGAACTAACCAAATCATCAAATCCGATTCCGAGCATTCTAGCTAAATAGTCAACTCCAGGTTGACTTTCCATATTCAAGCTTCCTTCAAAAAGGCTATATGCCTAATTTTCAATCCAAATTACTCCTAACTCACCCGATAGGCTCTAACACTGATATAAAAGCAAAAAACATATAATTACAACATAACGGGGTGGTAATTCCCGCGACGACGGGCCGGGTCGTCACAATTCTAATTTTGATTTTAGCCATGTCTACTTCCATTAAACAGTTATTTTAATATAGCAAATAATATATCACAATTTGAGTATGTAATCAATTAAGATTTTATCGTATATTATACAAAAAAGTAAATTTAAATAAATAAAAATTATAGTCATTTTTAAGTTTGTTTTAAAGATGAATTTAGTTTTAAATAATTCTATTAGTTTTTAATATATTACAAAACAAGTCTTAATTTAGTTTTAATCAATTTCTTTTAATACAAGTTAGGAATTTTTGTATTTATTTATTAAAACAAAATCGAAAAATAATAATTTTTTTATTTAATTAATATTTACCATAAATTAGTTGAGTGTATTGCATATTTCTAACTCGTATTAATTAGGATTTTTCTCTTTTGATTTAGGGACGAACTTAATAGAAAAATGTAGTCACTTTAGGATTGCCCTTTAAAATGAGTAAGGCGTGCCTCGCCAAAATAGTTATAAATTGTGGGGTCCTCATGCTTGTTCAATAAATATTACTTAGATTACGGGACATGCCGTTTAGCGAATTCCGCGGCTTTTCTCAAAAATAATAACACGTTAGCATCTTTAGGCGCGTATTTAATAATTGTATCTCCCTAAACTCGGGTGCACATTTATGTGACCCAAATCCAAATCTCAAGAGAATCGAAATGTGTTGATAATCACGTGTACATTGATTGTGACGTGGTTTGAAATGTATTTTCATGATGTTGCAATTCTTTTATTAAAATAATAATAATAATAATATTAAAAGCGGTTAAAGGTTAAAATTTGCACATAAGTTAAAGCATGCTATAAGTCAGATAATTTAGCCAAATATGACAGTTGAGCGACCATGCTAGAACCACGGAATTCGGGAATGCCTAACACCATCTCCCGGGTTAACAGAATTCCTTATCCGGATTTCTGGTTCGCGGACTGTTAAACAAAGTTATTCTTTTCTTCGATTCGGGATTCGACCGGTGACTTGGGACACCATAAAATCTCCCAAGTGGCGACTCTGAATTAATTAAATTAATCCCGTTTCGATTGTCCTTTAATTGAAAAAACTCCATTGCGTCCTCGCGGATTAGCAGAAAAAGGAGGTGTGACACATATATACTACCCGAAATATATATATATATATATATATATATATGTATAGATAATATACTCGTATATACATAAGATATACCCAATATATACATATATACATATGAACCTAAGATACATATATATTCGTGTATATATGTATATATATATATATATATATGTATATATACATATATAATTATATATATATACATATATACATATATATATATATATATATATATATATATATATATATATATATATATATATATATATATATAAACACTACAACTTTTTGGGTCTTTAGCCACCCCTATAAAGTGTTGCCTAAAGTATCAAAAAGTGTGACATTTGATCAAAGGCCACACTTTTCGATCTTAAGCAAAACTTTGCGTGGGGTGGCCTAAAGTACCGTAACCTTTTCTCAATGGCCACGCTTTTAAAGTGTTGCTTCAAAAGCCACGCTTCAAAAATGTAGCTGATAAGGTATAAAGGCCACGCTTGTAGCACCTCCTATGGCGACATGTTTCATGGTCTAAGGGTACACTTTTGAAGTGTAGCTTTGTTACCTTATAGGCCATACTTTTGAAGCGTGGCTTCTAAAGCCACAATTTTGAATCATCGTTTTTGTCATTTTACATGCCACTTTACTACTCTCTATGGTCACATTTTGAAGCGTGGTAATTGTCAATTTCATTTTCTAAATATTTATGAGCCATAAATATTGTAATCACATTTATTTCATGCATAGACATTAGTCTCAAGCACTATATTAGATAATATATAGCACTAAAATAATAATTTCATATGCTTGCAAGAAATCTCAAAAAAAAAAGAAATATATTGTGTATATCTATACTAATAAAGTAATGTTCCAATATACACACAAGCAAGGAACTCTACAAAAATAAATGTATTCATATAGTCTCATGACTCATAAATATAAAGTATATCAAAAGGTCTTCATCGTCCACTTCAGAAGATCAAACTGAGTACTAGCTACCATTTTCAATTGCATCACTAGTATTTTCCTATATATTAAAAATGAAAGTAGAAATTAGAAAGAACCAATATATTAGTATGCAGTATTTTGAAGCAATATTCGACTTACAAGGAACTTATAAAAATATGACAAAACTATAACATAAACGGACAACTTTATTTTTTTGGGTTAAGATATCTATCTCATTACTAAAAATAAGTAGGTGTGATTATAAATAGCTCCGTTTACAAACTTCTTTAACTATGTATGGTGTTTATGAAGTCAAATTTATTACCAACAACATCAACATCTTCAATTGGAAAACACAAAAATCTAAATGCAACTTAAATTTTTTCTTACCTATAAAGTCATCTAACTATAGCTTTGTATCTTAGAAACTAAATACTCCTGAAAAACCTTCTATCTCTCACAGATGTATAAACTTCAAATCAATATCTTGTTTGTATCTTGCAGGTAGAAGAGCGGAAACAACTTGAGAGAGTAATAGTACTAGAGCATGATCTCTAAATGCAAAGCAAGAGATTCCAAGCATGATTTTCAAAGATAAATATTACAAATTGATTCTTGAAAATTTAAGATTCTGTAGTTCATGCCTAAATTTTAAATTGCTTAGAACTAATTAAGCCTTGCAGTATAGATATACACCAATAATGCCAAGACAAGAACATTAGAGTATATATAAATTCATTTAAACAGAAATCAAACTATACAAAACCAAGTAAATTAAAAAGGATTTTCTTGCCAACAAATCAAGTTGGTCACATCAGATCACAGTAAATGGCTTTGAAAAGTAAAACATGAGATTTTTCGAACTAAAAGCAAAAATTTTAGAAAAGCATGTTCATATAAGTTAAGCTGAATTATTTATTTTGGGGTTGTGGAATACAATACTTTTTCAAGACCGGTGCATGAGTTGAGCCAGAAGAATGGAGAAGGTTTTGCGTTCTCACACTCCGTGTACTACTTGCATCAGCAGGTGAATGAAGGTTAGATCTGGCACACCATGATATATCTTGAATATTAAATCCATGATTATTTTGTATCAACAAACTAAAAGTTTAGCATTTTTTTCTCTCCTCATTTCATTCATTTATTCCTCCATAGAAATAATTTCATTGGCATAATTTTTTTTAAGCTTGTTCATTTCCTTGTCTTTTCTCAGAGAGCTTGTCATCACCGATCTATCATAGCATTTAACTCGGCTAGGCTATTCCTTTCCAAATACTGCCTTAAATGCATCGTCTGTTGTTTTTACTGAACTTTAAAAGTTCGGACGGCCAAAGAGAAACCATACTAAACAGCATTCACAAGTATAGTTTTCATAAATATGTAACAGTTATCTGATAATTCATTATCCACTACTATGTTTACTTGTAACAATCATTTAATAATGATAAGAACAACAACGTCATTCAGGGTGGAAGGTTGTAATGAAATTGCAATAGGGGCATAAAAATGCAAATGCAAACGATTCTGAAAGCTTTGAGCCGAAGAATCATAATAACAAAGAAGCATTGTTCATGTAGCAGCTCTAAAAGAGTATTATTCAGCTAAAGAGAATGAAAATATAATAATAAGATCTTAGCTTGCAGACTTACTATTGCAACTTAGGTAGCTAATAAGAACTTCGTTTGCAGCACAACTTACTATTACCTAGCTTGGACGAAACATTTGAATTACTAAAAATACAAATAACAACAACAATCCAATACATTCCCACAAGTGAGGTTTGGGAAGAGTAGTGTGTGTGCAAACCTTACCCCTACCATGGGTAGAGAGGCTGATTCAGAATAGACCCTCGGCTTTCTTCCCACCAAGAAATCTGCATCTTGCTCTTAGAAGTGGGAGTTGCTTACCATTAGAGCATCCTCTTGTCTGAATTCCTAAAAATAAAAATATATATTAAGTATTAACTATATTGTACAAATAAATGCTAAAAGTCAAATAATGTGTTGTAAAATGATAAGACTTTCTTACTTAGTCATAATACTTATGCTAAGCCAAACTCAACTTCACGTCCACCACCAATCTTCTCGAGTGATGACTAGTCTTCTTTGACAAAGAAGTAAAATTAATAGGATCCTCACAACAAAAACATGAATTCAAATAATTTTCTTTATGTGAAAAGTTAGGATATTACTCAACTGAATATATACTTATTAGTTCAAAATTCACCAATTAATCAATTTTATTGACAAGTTTATAAAATAAAAATTCAAAATAGATATCCTCTCAGTATCTCTTTCTCTCTCCGAAAGATAAAATAATCGCATTTATCATACAAACATAATATCAAATTATTAAGATAATATTTATCTTATTAAATATAAGAGAACCAATTTGATTGAATAACCTTCATTTTCTCAGTATTAAGATTTGTATACATTGCCAATTCGTAAAAATACAATATTACTTTTTTTAGTCCATGAATATGAGAAAAAAGGTTTACAAAATTTGATACCCAAATTACACAAAAAATAAAAAATTAATTTCATTCAGTTCATTAATTCGAAATTAGGAAAAAGTTGAAAACTTTGATACCCAGAAATTTAATTTAAATATTAGTACGTCTTTTCAGCCCAAAAATCTGAAAGTAGAAGAAAAAAAATTGAATTTTTTTTGTGTTTTTTTTTTGTGTGTGTGTATAAATATATACAGAGATACCCTAATTTGATACTACATCAAAAAAACACCTTCTTTTCAGCCCAATTAATAAATAAAAAAAGAAGAGAAAACTGAAAACCCTAAATTAAAACAAAATATGAAAACCTGCTAAATCAAAATTTGGACTTAGGAAAACTTACATTTCTAAAGGAGTGACTAAAGTGTTTGTCTTTAACAATCGTTTTGTCCCCTCTGTCATAATAAACTAAAATCAAATGCATCATATATTAAAAGTGAAATAAAATTAATATTCTCAATCAGATGGATCATATAAGCATAATTTTGAATATTAAATCTAAATAAGATGGGGAAGATGATTGTTCATACTCAATAGGAGGTTGGAAGAATTTGCAGAAAGAGAGTATTTAAGTCTTGGAAGTTGGACCAGAGATTGAGAAAAGAGCGAATTCTAGGTTTTATTTTCTTTTTTGGGTTATTCCTAAAAAGGGCGGGCTGTTTTTTACAATTGGGGAGAAAAGCCGCGTAATGTTGGGGGGAAACTTTAGGGGTAAATTGTTTATTGGAAGCTTTAGGGTACACTTATAAAGTGTAATATTTAGTATGGCAATTTAGTACTGCTGAACAAACGTTGCCATATCACTAATAAGTGTTGCCAAAAGTATTATCATTTGCCAACAATTAAAAAGCGTTGTTTTTGAATTTTTTGAAAACGTTTTGTAAGTGTTGCTTTAAAACTTGTGGCCAAAGACTCTAACCAAAGGCCACACTTAGAAAGCGATCTCATACACATTATTGGCTACACTTTTTAAGCGTAATCTAAAATAAGTGTGGTCGTAGACCTAAAATATTGTAGTGAAAGAAAAGAGAAAAAAAATAATAAATAAAAAGAAAGAAAAATAAAACCGAGGGAGGGGGGTGTGTTTGCCGTGTCAGCGCTGCTACTGGTTGAAGGGTGGTCATTGTTGGCGAGCTGGTTGAAGGGTGGTCATTACATGATACTTTAGTTGCAGGAGAAAGGCATATAATATTTGCACAGCCATGGCGCTACTGCTTTCAACTTCAACAGCAGTTGCTATCTCTTCTTCTTATATATCTTTAAGCTTTTCCACCTTTGAAATCAAGAATAATTTCTTGGTACCCCAGCTCCATTTTACAGGTATTATCCACTTCCCCCTTTCAATTTTTTTCTAGTATGCAACCATTTTACATATGTTTAATGAAGTAACAAACATAATGAACATTTTTCCTCTATCAACTTTGGTTGGTTCGTTTGGACATCGAAGAAGAAGATGGTTGGAGGGTGGTTTGTCGTTGCTGGTGGAGGGCAGCTACGGACGGAAATGGTGGTGAGGTTGCTGCTGGTCGGTTGGAGAAAGGGCTGGCGGCCATGGTTGCAAGGTGAGGAAGAAAGAAGAAGAAGAGAGAATAGTGTAGTGGAGGCTTTTGTGTTATGTGTGTTTAAGGTTTAGGGTTAGTTTGAGTAGTGTATAGTAATTAGTATATGGGTTATGGGGCGGACCGGGTCGGGTCATGGGTCATGAACTGGGTCTTTGGGTGTTTTGGGTTGGGTAGATTTGGCTTGGGCTTGGGGTTAATTCAAGAATTGGCCCAATTCCAAATTCGTTGTTCTATTTTTTTGTTCTCTTTTCTTTTATTAATTAATAAAACTAAAAAAATGCTACAATTAAATTATAAAACCTAGCATTATCTTAAAATACTAATTAACTCCTAATAATAATTATCACACGAAATTAAACGTCAATTAAAATAAAATCGCACAATTTGGACATTAAATGCGAAAAATGCAAAAATATACATATTTTGTGATTTTATATTCCTTTTTTTTTTGCAAAACGTGACGACCCGGCCCGTCGTCACGGGAATTACCACCCCGTTATGTTGAAATTGTATGTTTTATGCTTTTATATCAGTGTTAAAGTCTATCGGGTGAGTTAGGAGTGATTTGGATTGAAAATGAGGCATATAGCCTTTTTGAAGGACACTTGAATAAGGAAAGTCAACCCGGAGTTGACTATTTGGTTAGAGGGCTCGGAATTGAATTCTGATGATTCGGTTAGTTCCGGGAGGTGATTTGTGAGTTAGGGGAGCGGTGTAGAAATAGGCTTGAATTGGCTAAGGTTCAATTTTGGCGAAATCCGAACGGTAGGTGAGATTTTGATCCGGGGGTCGGAATGGAATTCCGACAGTTGCAGTAGCTCTGTTAGGTGATTTTGGATGTGCCTGCAAAATTTCAGGTCATTCGGGCGTCGTTTGGTCGGGTTTTTGATGGAATGTGTAATTCGGAAAGTTTTAAGAAATTTAGGCTTGAATTCGATGCGAATTATGGGTTTTGATGTTGTTAGACGTGTTTTTTAGGATTGGAGCAAGTTTGAATAAGGTATTAGGATGTGTTGGTGTGTTTGGATGGGGTCCCGGGGGCCTCGGGGTGTTTTCGGATGGTTAAATGGGAGAAAATGTGGAAAATTGCAGGTTTGGGGTTCCGGTTCTGTTGTTTTCGCTCCTGCGGAAATGGGGGCGCAGGAGCGAGTCCACAGGAGCGGACGAGGGGGCGCAGGAGCGCTTGGCTTCGCAGAAGCGGAAATCTTTCCGCTGAAGCGGCCCGTGTATCGCAGGAGCGGAAATGGCCAAATAGGCCTGGGTTCGCAGAAGCGACCAATTGGTCGCAGAAGCGGTTCCGCAGGGGCGGAAAATGGTCCGCAGAAGCGAAAATCGCAGTGAGTTAAGTGTATCAGAAGTTAGAAAATTTCAGAAACATTTCACACATTTGGGTCTCGGCTTTAGAGGCGATTTGGGCGATTTTGAAGAGAAACTCAAGGGAAATCATCGGGTAATCAACTATGGACTTAAACTATGATTAATATTGATAATATTATGCAATTATATCATGAAAATGGAGGAATTTGGGGTGATTCATGGAAGATTTAACCCTAGGTTTGAACTTGGTAAAATTGATATGCTTAGACTCGTATCGAGATGAGGATTCCGAATATGTGATTTTTGTAATTTTTCGACAAGTGTACCGAAAGTCGGGTTTTGACAACTTTGGGAATTTTGATGTAAATTGAGTTGTATTGATTGGGTGTCGTTCCATTGGCCTAATTTGTTATGTTTCTACTGTATTTGATCAGATTCTACGCGTGCGGAGCTTGATTCTCGTGGCAAGGGCATTGCGGAGTAGTCGTCGCACGGTATCAAGGTGAGTAATAGATGTGGGTGATGACCAGCGGGTTCGAAACCCCGGTAAACCACTTTGTGACGCTGTAATGCGGCGAGACACATACTCTCATGTGAGTGCGTGGTCGATTGTGATTGGGGACTATGGCTTAGTCCGACTTGTTGATATTGTGTTATGATATTAGGCTATTCTTGAGCCGTCGAACCTCCTTCTCGGATGGTTGCATACTATATATTGAAATATTGGCTACTCTTGAGCCGAGGAACCCCCTTCTTGGGCGGTTGAGTATACTTGTGGGCCGTGAGCCAGTTATTGGATCCCGCGAGGATCGTTATCATTGTCTTATCATATTGACATGTTAGTTACTACCGATCCGTAGCTATTTCTGTTATCATGCTATTTCCAATCTCTGGAACTTGGTATTACTGTTTTCCAACTGAAAAATGATAGAAAGGGTTTTCAAACTACTTTTGAGCCTGCGAGGCTGTATTTGCATATTAGCTGACTGGTAGTGGATCGGGCTGCGCGCCGCAGCACTATATATATTGGATCGGACTGCATGCCGCAGTGATATTGTGCTTGGGCTGTAGGAGCCCCTCCGGAGTCTGAACCCCCACAGTGAGCACGGGTACCCAAATTGGATCGGGCTACGCGCCGTAGCGGTCATATCATGCATTGCATTGCATTTAGCTACATCCGCTAGTTGTTATACTGTGTTGCTGGTACTTGTTGGTACAGGTACAGTCGATATTAATTCTGTGACAGGGTATTTGACTACAGCTTTACATAGTGCTTTATTGCGGATTTCTTATCTCGCTGTCTTACCCTTGTTTATTACCACTGAGTCTGGCAGTACTCATTTTACTCCCTGCACCTTGTGTGCAGATCCAGGTACCTCTCAGCAGTGATCCAGTAGCTGTGCGAGGCGACATTTGTGGATATTCGAGGTAGGTGCAGAGTCCGCAGGACCCGATATTCCTTCTTACTGTCTCTTGATTTTGTACTGACTTTTCTTTCCGCACTTGGTATCTTGTAAACCTTTATACACTCATGTTCAGTAGAGGCTCATGACTCTTGACCCTTCGGTCTATGGGAGTTGATGCATTATGGGACTTGGTTCCCCGTTTTCGTTATATGTATCGCTATTGCTTTGTGATTTAATATGCTTAATTGGGCTAAAGAGAGCTTCTAGCTCCGTTGTTGGTATTGATTAGCCAGGCTGGCTTAGCATTGTGCTGGGCGCCATCACTGTCGGATTTGGGGTCGTGACAAGTTGGTATCAGAGCCTAGGTTTACTAGGCCTCATGAGTCTTGAGCCGGTTAGTAGAGTCTTGTGGATCGGTACGGGGACGCTCGTACTTATCCTCGGGAGGCTGCGAACCTTTAGAAAACACTTCACATTTCTTGGAATTCTTATCGTGCGTACTTGATGCAGCTTGAGATATAATTTTTGAAACTCCTTCCGCACGTCTGAGTACGCTTCGATCGCCGGGTAATATGATTGCCTTATGGTTTGTGATTTCCCCGGTCGAGGGGCGAGATATAATCTCCGTGAATTCATGTTGGGTCAGTTGTACCAGTTCAGGAGCAGCCCCCAGTGGTTGATGCTCCAGCAGCCCCAGTTCAGGGCTAGACTGTATCTATTGCTATTCCTGGTCTTCAGGAGACTCTCGCTCAGATATTATCGGTGTGTTCCGGTTTGGCTCAGTTAGTTTCAGCTACCGCTACTGTAGCGACATCTCAGACAGGGGGTGGTCAGCAGACCCCTGCAGCTCACACACCTGAGCAGGTTGTTCAAGGACTTCAGAGGCGGTCCCCACTCAGGTGGTTGCACCGGTTATTCCTCCAGCTGCACCGGCTCCAGCTCCAGAGCATATGGTTCAGGTTATGCCCGACGACGAGCAGCGTCGTCTTGAGAGATTTGGTAGACTTCAGCCACCCCATTTCAGTGGCGTTGAGGGCGAGGATGCCCGGGGTTTCTTGGACAAGTGTCAGAGGATGTTGAGGACGGCTGGTATTCTTGAGTCCAGCGGAGTTTCATTTACTACCTTTCAGTTCACTGGTCCCGCATTTGATTGGTGGGAAGAGTTTGAGAGGCGTAGGCTTGCAGGAGCAGCACCTCTCACATGGCAGCAGTTCTCTACTCTCTTTCTAGAGAAATATGTACCTCGGTCTCGTCGCGAGGAGCTACGTCGCCGGTTCGAGTGGTTGATTCAGGGCGACATGTCTGTGACTCAGTATGAGCTTAGATTCACTCAGTTGGCTAGGCATGCCACATGGATGATCCCCACTGAGAGGGAGAGGATCAGGAGGTTCATTGATGGCCTCAACTACTCTATCCGTATTCTTATGACCAGCGAGCGAGTTTTGTCATCATCATTTGAGCAGGTTGTGGACATGGCACGCTCCATTGAGGTGGATCATCGCCGAGAGAGAGAGGAGCGGGAGGCCAAGAGGCCTCGTTGTTCTGGTAGTTTCGGTGGTGCTCCATCTAGAGGGAATTCCCAGCAGGGTAGAGGTCGCTCATCTAGACCATCTCATTCAGGCCGCACTGAGCAGAGCGGAGGTTCTTGTGGTCGTGGGCGACAGGGGTTTCAGCAGAGTCAGTCTTCACTTAGTGCCCTTCCAGCCCAGAGTGCAGTACCTACTTCTTCAGCCGAGGGTTCTTCTGCGGTGAGGGGTTCCCTTCAGTCCCCTTCTCCAGTACCAGGTGCATGTTATGAGTGTGGTGAGTTTGGCCACATGAGGAGATAGTGCCCTCGACTCCGCAGGGACAGGACTCAGCAGAGGGATCAGCCCTCATCTTCAGCACCATCTCAGTCTAGTAGAGGTGGAGGTCACTCTTCTCGTGGTCGCCCCAGGGGCGAGGAGAGATCTGGTGGAGGCCAGGCACGATTCTATGCACTTCCTGATAGGCGTGATGCAGTTGCCTCCGATGCTGTGATTACAGGTATCATTTCTGTCTGTCACGGAGATGCCTCTGTTCTATTTGATCCAGGGTCCACATATTCTTACGTGTCCTCTTATTTTGCACATCATTTGGGTGCGACTCGTGGTAGTCTTGATTTACCTGTTCATGTATCCACCCCGTGGGTGATACGATTGTTGTGGATCATGTCTATAGATCCTGTGTTATATCTATTGGGGGTCTGGAGACCCAGGCGGATTTGTTATTGTTGGGTATGGTGGACTTTGATGTTATATTGGGTATGGACTGGTTGTCTCCGTACCATGCTGTATTGGACTGTCATGCTAAGACAGTTACGTTGGCCATTCCTGGTATTTCTCGGATCGAGTGGCAGGGTTCGACTGATTTCGTCCCTAGCCGTGTTATTTCGTTCCTAAAAGCTCAGAAGATGGTTGAAAAAGGGTGTTCATCGTACTTAGCTTTTGTGAGAGATGTGGGAGCTGAGTCTCCTAGCATTGAATCTGTACCTGTTGTGAGGAACTTCCCAGATGTATTCCCCTCAGACCTGCCGGGCATGCCGCCGGACAGGGATATTGATTTTGGCATTGACTTGGTGCCGGGCACTCATCCCATATCCGTTCCTCCTTATCGGATGGCACCGACTGAGTTGAAAGAACTGAAAGAGCATCTCTAGGAGCTTCTGGATAAGGGTTTCATCCGCCCTAGTGTGTCCCCGTGGGGTGCGCCGGTATTATTTGTTAAAAAGAAAGATGGTTCCATGCGAATGTGTATTGATTATAGGCGATTGAACAAAGTGACAGTGAAGAACAAGTACCCTCTACCGCGCATAGATGATTTGTTTGATCAGTTACAGGGTGCGAGGGTGTTTTCTAAGATCGATCTTCGTTCAGGCTATCACCAACTGAAGATCGGGGACTCGGATATTATGAAGACTGCATTCAGGACCCGATATGGTCATTATGAGTTTCTTGTGATGTCGTTTGGGCTGACCAACGCCCCAGCAGCATTTATGCATCTGATGAACAGTGTGTTCAGGCCTTATTTGGATTCATTTGTGATCGTGTTCATTGATGACATTCTATTCTACTCCCGTAGTTAGGTGGAGCATGCTCAGCATTTGAGTATTGTGTTGCAGAGATTGAGGGAGGAGAAGCTATATGCTAAATTCTCCAAGTGCGAGTTTTGGCTAGAGTCCATAACATTTCTGGGACATGTGGTGTCTCGTGATGGTATTCAGGTTGATCCTAAGAAGATAGAGGCGGTGCAGAGTTGGCCTAGACCGTCCTCAGCTACAGAGATCGGGAGTTTTCTTGGTTTGGCGGGATATTATCGCCGGTTTGTTCAGGGATTTTCATCCATTGCTTCTTCATTGACTAAATTTACCCAGAAGGGTGCACCATTCGTGTGGTCGGATGAGTGTGAAGAGTCCGTAGCATTTCTGGGGCATGTGGTGTCTCGTGATGGTATTCAGGTTGATCCTAAGAAGATAGAGGCGGTGCAGAGTTGGCCTAGACCGTCCTCAGCTACAGAGATCGGGAGTTTTCTTGGTTTGGCGGGATATTATCGCCGGTTTGTTCAGGGATTTTCATCCATTGCTTCTTCATTGACTAAATTTACCCAGAAGGGTGCACCATTCGTGTGGTCGGATGAGTGCGAAGAGAGCTTTCAAAAGCTCAAGACAGCTTTGACCACGGCTCCAGTGTTAGTATTGCCATCAGCTTCAGGTTCATATACTGTTTACTGTGATGCCTCGAGAGTGGGGATAGGTTGTGTGTTGATGCAGGAAGGTAAGGTGATTGCTTATGCTTCTCGGCAGTTGAAGCCACATGAGAAGAACTATCCTATTCATGATTTGGAGCTAGCCGCCATTGTTCATGCATTGAAGATTTGGATGCACTATTTGTACGGTGTGTCTTGTGAGGTGTATACCGACCATCGTAGTCTCCAGCACTTGTTCAAACAGAAAGACCTTAATTTGAGACAGCGGAGATGGCTTGAGTTGCTTAAGGATTATGACATCACTATATTATATCATCCGGGAAAGGCCAATGTGGTGGCCGATGCTTTGAGCCGGAAGGCGGTCAGTATGGGGAGCTTGGCATATATTCCAGCCGAGGAGAGGCCATTTGCTTATGATGTTCAAGTGCTAGCCAATCGGCTAGTGAGGTTAGATATTTCGGAGCCCAGCAGGGTATTGGCTTGTGTTGTATCTCGGTCATCTCTATATGATCGTATTCGTGAGCGCCAGTATGATGATCCACATTTGGCTGTCCTGAGGGACAGAGTTCAGCATGATGATGCTAGACATGTCACCATTAATAGTGACGGCGTATTGAGGATGCGGGGCTGGATATGTGTGCCCAATGTTGATGGCCTTCGTGAGTTGATTCTGGAGGAGGCCCATAGTTCTCGGTATTCTATCCATCCAGGAGCCGCGAAGATGTATCAAGATTTGAAACAACACTATTGGTGGAGAAAGATGAAAATGGACATTGTCGGACATGTATCACGGTGCCTCAACTGTCAGCAGGTTAAGTACGAGCATCAGAGGCCCGGTGGTGTATTTCAGCGCATTGATATTCCCGAGTGGAAATGGGAAAGGATCACTATGGACTTTGTTACTGGACTCCCTCGGACAGCGAGGAAGTTTGATTCTATATGGGTGATTGTGGATAGACTGACCAAGTCAGCTCATTTCATCCCAGTTAGTACTACCTACTCATCGGAGCGGTTGGCAGCGATCTTTATTCGGGAGATTGTCAGGTTGTATGGGGTCCCAGTGTCTATCATATCCGACAGGGGTACTCAGTTCACTTCCTAGTTTTGGAGAGCATTTCACCGAGAGATGGGTACACGGGTTGAGTTGAGTACATCATTTAACCCCTAGACAGACGGACAGTCTGAGCATACTATTCAGATTCTGTAGGATATGTTGCGAGCATGTGTGATTGACTTTGGTGGTTCGTGGGATGAGTTCCTACCACTTGCCGAGTTTGCCTACAACAACAGTTATCAGTCGAGTATTCAGATGGCCCCGTATGAGGCATTGTATGGCGGGCGGTGTAGATCCCCCGTGGGATGGTTTGAGCCTGGTGAGGTTAGATTGATAGGGACTGAGTTAGTCCAGGATGCTCCGGATAGAGCAAAGTTGATCCAGGAGAGGCTTCGTACAGCACAGTCTCGTCAGAAGAGTTATGCGGACCGTAGAGTTCGAGAGTTGTCTTTCATGGTTGGTGACAGAGTATTGTTGAAGGTTTCACCTATGAAGGGTGTCATGAGGTTTGGGAAGAAAGGAAAGTTGAGTCCTAGGTACACTGGTCCTTTTGAGATACTTAAGAGAGTTGGAGAGGTGGCATATAAGTTGGCCTTGCCGCCCAGCTTATCCAGCGTTCATCCAATATTCCATGTATCTATGCTCCGGAAGTACATTGGAGATCCGTCTCATGATTTAGACTTCAGTACCATTCCGCTTGATGGTGATCTATCCTATGATGTGGAGCCTATTGCTATTTTGGGTCGTCAGGTGAGAAAATTGAGGTCCAAGGAGATTGCATCAGTTAAGGTTTAGTGGAGAGGTCGACTCGTGGAGGAGGCCACTTGGGAGATCGAGCGGGAGATGCGGAGCAGTTATCCTCACTTGTTTGAGACTTCAGGTATGTTTCTTGACCCGCTCGAGGGCGAGCGTTTGCTTAAGAGGGGAAGAATGTGACGACCCGGCCCGTCGTCACGGGAATTACCACCCCGTTATGTTGAAATTGTATGTTTTATGCTTTTATATCAGTGTTAAAGTCTATCGGGTGAGTTAGGAGTGATTTGGATTGAAAATGAGGCATATAGCCTTTTTGAAGGAAACTTGAATAAGGAAAGTCAACCCGGAGTTGACTATTTGGTTAGAGGGCTCGAAATTGAATTCTGATGATTCGGTTAGTTCCGGGAGGTGATTTGTGACTTAGGCGAGCGATCGGAATTGAATTTGGAGGCCCGATGTAGAAATAGGCTTGAATTGGCTAAGGTTGAATTTTGGCGAAATCCGAACGGTAGGTGAGATTTCTATCCGGGGGTCGGAATGGAATTTCCGACAGTTGCAGTAGCTCCGTTAGGTGATTTTGGATGTGCCTGCAAAATTTCAGGTCATTCGGGCGTCGTTTGGTCGGGTTTTTGATGGAATGTGTAATTCGGAAAGTTTTAAGAAATTTAGGCTTGAATTCGATGCGAATTATGGGTTTTGATGTTGTTAGACGTGTTTTGAGGATTGGAGCAAGTTTGAATAAGGTATTAGGATGTGTTGGTGTGTTTGGATGGGGTCCCGGGGGCCTCGGGGTGTTTTCGGATGGTTAAACGGGAGAAAATGTGGAGAAAGTCCGCAGAAGCGGATTCTTGATCGCCTGGGCGAGTCCGCAGGAGCGGACTCTGGAGCGCAGAAGCGAAAGTCACCGCATGAGCGGTTATGTTTTCGCGGAAGCGGACGCGGGGAAGCGGTCTTATGTTCGCAGAAGCGGAATTGGACCGGCTAGGCCTGGAATCGCAGAAGCGACCATCTGGTCGCGGATACGGACTCGCAGGAGCGGAATTCTATCCGCAGAAGCGAAAATCGCAGTGAGTTAATTGTATCGAAGTTAGAAAATTTCAGAAACATTTCACACATTTGGGTCTCGGCTTAAGGAGGCGATTTGGGCGATTTTGAAGAGAAACTCAAGGGAAATCATCAGGTAATCAACTATGGACTTAAACTATGACTAATATTGATAATATTATGCAATTATATCATGAAAATGGAGGAATTTGGGGTGATTCATGGAAGATTTAACCCTAGGCTTGAACTTTAGAAAATCAAGGTTTTGAAAGGGCAAATGGAGTCCGAATTTGGTAAAATTGATATGATTAGACTCGTATCGAGATGAGGATTCCGAATATGTGATTTTTGTAATTTTTCGACAAGTGTACCGAAAGTCGGGTGTAACGACCCGACCGGTCGTTTTAGAAAATTACGCCCCAATCCCCAATTTAACTGTTCCCCTAAGTTCATTTCTGCTATTGTAGTTTGCCGAGAGAGTCGGTTCTGAAATTTGGAGCATTTTGGGACACTTAGTCCCTAAATGAGAGCTTTAAAGCTAGAAAATGGTCTGTAGCCGGAATAGTGTTAAGATGATCTCGGAACGGAAATTCGATGGTTCCATTAGTTCCGTTAGGTGATTTCGGGGTTGGGAGCGCGTTCGGAATGTATTTTGGAGGTCCGTAGCTCAATTAGGCTTGAAATGCCGAAGGTTGAAATTTTGGCGAAATCCGAACGATAGGTGAGATTTTGATCCGGGGGTCGGAATGGAATTCCGACAATTTCTGTAGCTTTGTTATGTGATTTTGGATATGTCCGCAAATTTTCAGGTCATTCGGACGTCGTTTGGTTGGGTTTTAGATCGGATGTGCAATTCGGAAAGTTTTAAGGAATTTAGGCTTGAATTCGATGTGAATTATGGGTTTTGATGTTGTTAGACGTGTTTTTATGATTGGAATAAGTTCGTATCGTGTTTTGGAGTATGTTGGTGGTTTTCGTTGGGGTCCCGGAAGCCTCGGGATGAATTCGGACCATCAAGCGGCATTTGGAACTTGGAAATTTCTGCAGAAAATGCAGCAGCAGTGCAGCAGACGTTAAGCCTACGCGTTCGCGTGGCAATGGTCGCGTTCGCGTAGGCATGGTAGGGCAAAGCATCGCGTTCGCGTCCCTTGAGTCGCGATCGCGTAGAAGGGAAAGAGGAAGCACCGCGTTCGCGTCCCAGGTGTCGCGTACGCGTAGAAGAAAAACGGGCGATTGGAAGATTGTTCTTCGCGAACGCGTGGGAGTCGTCGCGTTCGCGTTGAGGAAGGGAAATTGTGCTTCGCGGACGCGTGTGGAGCGTCGCGTTCGTGATAGGTAATTTTTGCAGGTCATCGCGAACGCGTGGGTTACTTTGCGTTCGCGTAGAAGAAGTTGAGTTGTTCATCGCAAATGCGTGAACAGTAACGCGAACGCGATGAGCAATGGGGTCTGGCAGTGAGCTTAAGTTCAGAACATAACACCCGCGACCCCCATACACAAAAACGCTATTTTTGAGCTCCAAGAGAGGATTTTGAAGGGGAGACGCTGGGGTATCATCGGAAAATCATCGGGGGTAAGTTTCTTGACCTTAATTCGTTGGTTTATCATGAAATCCGTGATTATTTCACCTGAAAATGGGGGATTAAAGGTGGGTTTGAGCCCTAGGCCTAAATGTTAGAAAATCTCTGATTTGAGTGGTCAAATGGAGTCCGATTTTGGAAAATTTTATATGCCTAGACTCGTATTGAGATAAGGAACCCGAAAATATAATTTTCGTGATTTTTCGATAAGTCTACCGAAAGTCGGGTTTTGGCAACTTGTGGGTTTTGGTGCATTTTGAGTTATTTTGATTGGGTAATGCCCAATTGGCCTATTTTGATGTGATTATATTGATTTTTATCGGATACTACACTTGTGGAGGCCGACATTCGTGGCAAGAGGGTTATTGCTTAGCGGTTTTGTACCGGAATTGAGGTAAGTGGCTTGTCTAACTTCGTGTGGGGGACTTTCACCCCTAGGATATTATTGTGATACTTTAAATGCCTTGTACGCGAGGTGACGGGCGTGTACATGCGCCTGGTTGTTGAACACATACTTTACTCAAAATGTTCAATGAGTGATATTCCTGTTTTTAGTTGTTAAATTCAATATTCCTACCCGGTAGTAGTTATAAAAGCATGATTAGATAGAATCTAACTGTCTAGTTGCTTAATTGACTTACTTAAGTTTTCTTGGTAATCGCTGGTGCTGTTCATCGGTGAAGTTATCGTTAAGCATATTATACTTCTCTCTGTGTATTCCTTTACTTGCTGTGGTTGTGGACTACGAGTTCGATTCCCGAGATCCCTGAGATTATTGAAATATGGACTACGGGTTCGATTCCCGAGATCCCGAGATTATTGAAATGTGGACTACGGGTTCGATTCCCGAGATCCCGAGATTATTGAAATGTGGACTACGAGTTCGATTCCCGAGATCTTGAGATTATTGAAATGTGGACTACGGGTTTGATTCCCGAGATCCCGAGATTATTGAAATGTGGACTACGGGTTCGATTCCCGAGATCCTGCGATTATTGAAATGTGGACTACCGGTTCGATTCCCGAGATCCTGAATTATTGATATATTATTGAGACATGGGCTGCGGGTTCGATTCCCGGAGACCCAGAGGTACTGAGAATGGGATTGTGGGTTCAATTCCCACATGTCCTGGATTTGTTTTATTGAGTTGGTTATTTGTTGATAGCTTAATTGTAGACAGTTGCAGTAATCACCTTATTGTTGTTATTTCGGAAATTATTATCATTTAAACTGTTTATTTTTATTATCATAATTATATTATTGTTTCTCAGTAGGGCCCTGACCTTCCTCGTCACTACTCCATCGAGGTTAGGCTTGGCACTTACTGAGTACCGCCGTGGTGTACTCATGCTACTCTTCTGCACACTTTTGTTGTGCAGATCCAGGTACATCAGAGCAGGCTCGTACTAGGTGATTCCGCAGCTTTCTGGGAGACTTCGAGGTATGATCCGCTACGTCCGCGGATCCGGAGGCTTCCCTTCTATTCTAGTAGTACTAGTTGACATTTTTCTTCATTTCGTTGTTAGATACTCTTTACACATAGAGCCACAATTGTATTTTCTCTTTTGGTCTGTGTTACCGTGGGGTTCCGGATCTTGGTAGTGTTTTATTCATTGTGTGACGGATGTATGTGCCAAGCGGCACGGATTACATATCATTTTATGCTATTTTTCCGCTGTTTCTTATTTAAGTGTTTATAATTTGTATATTCCGCAACGTGTTAGGCTTACCTAGTCGTGGGGACCGGGTGCCATCACGACATGTTCACAATTGGTGAACTAGGGTCGTGACAAGTTGGTATCAGAGCTCTAGGTTCATAGGAGTCACGGGACACAGACCGGTTACTTAGAGTCTCGCTGATCGATACGGAGACGTCTGTATTTATCTACGAGGGGCTATGTAACTGTTTAGGAAACTCTTCATTTCTTTTGGATTCCTTGTCGTGCGACATTTTTGACATCAAAAATCTAAACTACTGCTTTCTATTCTCTCACAGATGGTGAGGACACGATCTACTCGCGATGATCAGGTACCCGCGCGCGCTGCCGCTGAGGTGCCATAGGTAGACCAGGTTGGAGCGCAGGCACCTGGTACATCGACTACAGCTGCTACTACTCCAGCACTACAGGAGACCCTAGCCTAGTTCATGAGTATGTATACCACTTTAGCTCAGGCAGGACTGCTTCCTCTCGTCGCAGCTACATCTCAGGCCGGGGGAGGGACCCAGACTCCCGCAGCCGTTACACCTGAGCAGCGAGTGCCCGTTGGGCAGGTTTTAGAGATTATTACTATACCTCATGCCGCCCTAGTATAGCCCGGAGGTGGGCCAGCTGCTTCCGAGGATGAGCGGCGTAGATTAGAGAGGTTCAAGAAATATGATCCTCTAGTGTTCAGTGGTTTGGCTACAGATGATGCATTGGGCTTTCTGGATGAGTGTCATTGTATCCTTCTACCATGGGGATTGTGGAGACCAGCGGGGTTTCCTTCACTACGTTTCAGTTTCGTGGGACCGCTTATGATTGGTGGCGCACGTATGAGTTGGATAGTCCGGAGGAGTCCGCTTCGTTGACCTGGACGCAGTTTTCAAATCTGTTTTTGACGGAGTTTGTTCCTCAGAGCCTTAGGGATTCTTGGCGCTCGGAGTTTGAGCGGTTGCGACAGGGCTCCATGTCAGTATCGGAGTATGCTATCAGTTTCACCCGTCTAGCCGGGCATGCACCGGCTTTGGTAGCCACGGTTCGGGAGAGAGTGCGAAGATTTATTCAGGGCCTGATTCCGCCGATCCGGTCCAGCATGGCCAGAGAGCTTGAGACAGATATATCTTATCAGCAGGCAGTTAGCATTGCCAAGAGGATCGAGAGTATGCTCCCTAGAGAGCGGAGAGAGAGAGAGGCCAAGAGGTCTCGTAAGTCGGGCCATTTCTCTGGTGCCCGCACTTCATCAGCCGGTCGTTTTGGCAGGGGTTATTCCGGTCGACCAGTTCACTTGGCATTGCCCGCAGCCGGTAGTACTCCAGGTCTTCCAGCACCTCAGGAGCCTTATTATGCTCCCCAGTTTCCAGTGCACCTCCTGCGCGGGGTCCTTCCAGGGGTCAGACTAGTGGGGGTGAGGCCGGTCAGTCACAGCCACCGCGTCCTCCCAGAGCTTGTTTTGAGTGCGGGGATACTCGCCACCTGGTTAGGGAGTGCCCCAGGCGTAGGAAAGGAGCCCCTCATCAGTCATCACAGCATCCGTGTGGTTCTCGGGGCCAGCAAGCTATCATTCCAGCCCCAGCTTCCACTCCACCTGCCCAGCCAACCAGAGGCAGGGGTCAGGGTTCCAGAGGCCTCCCTCGAGAGGGGGGACATGCCAGATTCTATGCTATTCCTGATCGTGCTACGGCTGTTGCATCTGACTCTGTTATCACGGGTATTATTATGGTTAGTCACAGGGAGGCATCGATTCTATTCGACCCTGGTTCCACTTTTTCATATGTGTCTTCTTACTTTGCTTCTCATCTGGGTGTGCCTCGGGATTCTTTAAGTGCCCCCATTTATGTTTCTACTCTGGTGGGATAATCTTTGTTTGTGGACCTTGTGTATCGGTCGTGTTTGGTCACTATTTGTGGTTTTGAGACTAGAGCGGATCTATTGTTGCTCGGGATGGTCGATTTTGATATAATTTCGGGCATGGACTGGTTGTCGCCCCATTATGCTATTCTTGATTGTCACGCCAAGATCATGACGCTGGCTATGTTAGGCATTCCACGTATTGAGTGGAGTGGTACTCTAGATCACACCCCTAGCCGTGTTATTTCTTTTCTCAGAGCTCAGCGTATGGTTGAGAAGGGATGTGCTGCTTATCTAGCCTATGTGCGGGACGTCGGTATTGACACTCCCTCTATTGATTCCGTTCATGTGGTACGTGACTTTGCTGATGTATTTCCAGCTGATCTTCCGGGCATGCCGCCCGACAGAGATATTGACTTTGCTATTGACTTGTTGCCGGGCACTCGGCCCATTTCTATTCCACCGTACCGTATGGCTCCTCCTGAGTTGAAGGAGTTGAAGGATCAGTTACAGGAGTTATTGGGCAAGGGTTTTATTCGACCCAGTGTTTCGCCTTGGGGTGCTCCTGTATTGTTTGTGAAGAAAAAGGACGGTTCTATGCGTATGTGTATTGACTATCGTCGGCTGAATAAGGTTACAGTGAAGAACCGGTATCCTTTGCCCCACATTAATGATTTATTTGACCAGCTACAGGGCACACATGTGTTTTCTAAGATTGATTTGCGCTCTGGGTATCACCAGCTGAAGATTCGGGAGCCAGATATCCCGAAGACTGCCTTCAGGACCCGGTATGGTCACTATAAGTTCCTCGTGATGTCTTTTGGGCTGACAAATGCCCCAGCAGCCTTTATGCATTTGATGCACAGTGTGTTCAGGCCTTATCTGGACTCGTTCGTGATTGTTTTCATTGATGATATTCTAGTATATTCTCGGAGCCGGGAAGAGCACGAGCAGCATTTGAGGATAGTGCTTCAGATTCTGAGGGAGAAGCAGCTTTATGCCAAGTTCTCTAAATGTGAATTTTGGTTAAGTTCAGTGGCATTTTTGGGCCACGTGGTGTCGAGTGATAGTATTCGAGTAGATCCGAGGAAGGTGGAGGCCGTGCAGAGTTGGCCCAGACCCTCATCCGCTACTGAGATTCGTAGTTTCCTTGGTTTGGTGGGCTATTACCATTGTTTCGTAGAGGGGTTCTCTTCGATTGCAGCACCTATGACTAGATTGACCCAAAAGGGTGCCCCTTTCCAGTGGACATACGAGTGTGAGGCGAGCTTTCAGAAGCTCAAGACGGCTTTAACTTCGGCCCCTATATTGATGTTGCCTACAGGTTCGGGGTCCTATACTGTATATTGTGATGCCTCACGAGTTGGACTCGGTGCGGTATTGATGCAGGACGGTAGGGTGATTGCCTACGCGTCGAGACAGCTGAAGGTGCATGAGAAGAATTACCCTGTTCATGATTTGGAGCTATCTGCCATTGTTCACGCCTTGAAAATTTGGCGTCATTATTTATATGGGGTTCCTTGTAATATCTACACTGATCACCCGAGCTTGTACCACTTGCTTAAGCAGAAGGACCTGAATATGCGTCAGAGGAGATGGTTGGAGTTACTGAAGGACTATGATATTATTATTCTTTATCATCCGGGCAAGGCTAATGTGGTTGCTGATGCCTTGAGTCATCGGGCAGAGAGTTTGGGGAGTTTAGCATATCTACCAGCTTCGGAGAGGCCTATGGCGATGGATGTTCAGGCTTTGGCCAGGCAGTTTGTTAGATTGGATCTTTCGGAGCCCAGCCGGGTTCTAGCCTGTGTGGTTTCTCGGTCTTCTCTATTTGATCGCATCAGGGAGCGTCAGTTCGACGACCCTCATTTGCTTGTCCTCCAGGATAGAGTTCGGCGTGGTGATGCTCGAGATGTTACCATCGGAGATGATGGAGTTATGAGGATGCAGGGACGCATCTGTGTGCCCAATGTAGATGATCTTCGAGAGCCGATTCTAGCAGAGGCCCATAGCTCGCGGTATTCCATCCATCCGGGAGCCGCGAAGATGTATCAGGACTTGAAACAACATTACTGGTGGAGGCGGATGAAGAGGGATATAGTTGATTATGTTTCCAGATGCCTCAACTGCCAGCAGGTGAAGTATGAGCATCAGCGTCCGGGTGGATTGATGCAACAGATCGAGATTCCCGAGTGGAAATGGGAGCGCATTACCATGGACTTTGTATCTGGACTTCCACGGACGGTTAGGAAGTTTGATTCCATTTGGGTCATTGTGGATCGGCTGACCAAGTCCGCCCATTTTATACCGGTGAGCACTACATATTCATCGGAACGACTGGCGGAGATCTATATCAGGGAGATAGTTCGGCTGCATGGTATTCCAGTTTCCATCATTTCGGATAGAGGCACTCGGTTCACTTCACGGTTCTGGAGAGCCGTACAGCAGGAGTTAGGTACTCGGGTAGAGCTGAGCACAGCCTTTCACCCCCAGACTGATGGGCAGTCCGAACGCACTATTCATATTTTGAAGGATATGCTCCGTGCGTGCGTGATTGAGTTTGGAGGTTCATGGGATCACTTCTTGCCACTGGCGGAGTTTGCTTATAACAACAGCTACCAGTCTAGTATTCAGATGGCACCGTATGAGGCCCTATATGGTAGGAGGTGCAGGTCTCCCGTGGGTTGGTTTGAGCCGGGCGAGGCCAGGTTGCTAGGTACTGATATGGTTCAGGAGGCTATGGACAAGGTCAAGGTGATTCGGGACAGACTTCGTGCAGCCCAGTCTAGACAGAAGAGTTATGCGGACAAGAAGGTTCGCGATGTGGCTTTTATGGTTGGTGAGCGGGTTCTACTGCGAGTCTCGCCCATGAAGGGCGTTATGAGGTTTGGGAAGAAAGGGAAGCTGAGTCCCAGATTTATTGGCCCTTTTGAGATTTTGAGGCGTATTGGGGAGGTTGCCTATGAGTTAGCCTTACCTCCTAGTCTAGCCGGAGTTCACCCCGTATTTCATGTCTCCATGCTCCGGAGGTACCATGGTGACCCGTCGCATGTGTTGGATTTCACTTCTGTTCAGCTAGACAAGGATCTGTCTTATGTTGAGGAGCCAGTAGCCATTCTAGACAGGCAGGTCAGAAAGCTAAGGTCAAAGAACATCGCTTCGGTAAAGGTTCGGTGGCGGGGCCAGCCGGTCGAGGAGGCGACTTGGGAGACCGAGCAGGATATGCGCAGCCAGTACCCTCATCTTTTCACTACTCCAGGTATGTTTCCTATGCTCGTTCGAGGAAGAACAAATCTTTAAGTGTGGGAAGATGTAATGACCCGACCGGTCATTTTAGAAAATTACGCCCCAATCCCCAATTTAACTGTTCCCCTAAGTTCATTTCTGCTATTGTGGTTTGCCGAGATTGTCGGTTCTGAAATTTGGAGCATTTTGGGACACTTAGTCCCTAAATGAGAGCTTTAAAGCTAGAAAACGATCCGTAGCCGGAACAATGTTAAGACCATCTCGGAACGGAAATCCGATGGTTCCATTAGCTCCGTTGGCTGATTTCGGGGTTAGGAGCGCGTTCGGAATGTATTTTGGAGGTCCGTAGCTCAATTAGGCTTGAAATGCCGAAGGTTGAAATTTTGGCAAAATCAGAACGATAGGTGAGATTTTGATCCGGGGGTCGGAATGGAATTCCGACAATTTTTGTAGCTTCGTTATGTGATTTTGGATATGTCCACTAATTTTCAGGTCATTCGGACGTCGTTTGGTTGGGTTTTAGATCGGATGTGCAATTCGGAAAGTTTTAAGGAATTTAGGCTTGAATTCGATGTGAATTATGGGTTTTGATGTTGTTAGACGTGTTTTTATGATTGGAATAAGTTCGTACCGTGTTTTGGAGTATGTTGGTGGTTTTCTTTGGGGTCCCGGAAGCCTCGGGATGAATTCGGACCATCAAGCGGCATTAGGAACTTGGAAATTTCTGCAGAAAATGCAGCAGCAGTGCAGCAGACGTTAAGCCTATGCGTTCGCGTGGCAATGGCCGCGTTCGCGTAGGCATGGTAGGGCAAAGCATCGTGTTCGCGTCCCTTGAGTCGCGATCGCATAGAAGGGAAAGAGGAAGCACCGCGTTCGCGTCCCAGGTGTCGCGTACGCGTAGAAGAAAAACGGGCGATTGGAAGATTGTTCTTCGCGAACGCGTGGGAGTCGTCGCGTTCGCGTTGAGGAAGGGAAATTGTGCTTCGCGGACGCGTGTGGAGCGTCGCGTTCGTGATAGGTAATTTTTGCAGGTCATCGCGAACGCGTGGGTTACTTCGCGTTCGCGTAGAAGAAGTTGAGTTGTTCATCGCGAACGCGTGAATAGTAACGCGAACGCGATGAGCAATGGGGTCTGGCAGTGAGCTTAAGTTCAGAACATAACACCCGCGACCCCCATACACAAAAACGCCATTTTTGAGCTCCAAGAGAGGATTTTGAATGGGAAACGCTGGGGTGTCATTGGAAAATCATCGGGGGTAAGTTTCTTGACCTTAATTCGTTGGTTTATCATGAAATCCTTGATTATTTTACTGAAAATGGGGGATTAAAGGTGGGTTTGAGCCCTAGGCCTAAATGTTAGAAAATCTCTGATTTGAGTGGTCAAATGGAGTCCGATTTTGGTAAATTTTATATGCCTAGACTCGTATTGAGATAAGGAACCCGAAAATATAATTTTCGTGATTTTTTGATAAGTCTACCGAAAGTCGGGTTTTGGCAACTTGTGGGTTTTGGTGCATTTTGAGTTATTTTGATTGGGTAATGCCCAATTGGCCTATTTTGATGTGATTATATTGATTTTTATCGGATACTACACTTGTGGAGGCCGACATTCGTGGCAAGAGGGTTATTGCTTAGCGGTTTTGTACCGGAATTGAGGTAAGTGGCTTGTCTAACTTCGTGTGGGGGACTTTCACCCCTAGGATATTATTGTGATACTTTAAATGCCTTGTACGCGAGGTGACGGGCGTGTACATTGGCTGGTTGTTGAACACATACTTTACTCAAAATGTTCAATGAGTGATATTCCTGTTTTTAGTTGTTAAATTCAATATTCCTACCCGGTAGTAGTTAGAAAAGCATGATTAGATAGAATCTGACTGTCTAGTTGCTTAATTGACTTACTTGAGTTTTCTTGGTAATCGCTGGTGCTGTTCATCGGCGAAGTTATCGTTAAGCATATTATACTTCTCTCTGTGTATTCCTTTACTTGCTGTGGTTGTGGACTACGGGTTCGATTCCCGAGATCCTGAGATTATTGAAATATGGACTACGGGTTCGATTCCCGAGATCCTGAGATTATTGAAATGTGGACTACGGGTTCGATTCCCGAGATCCTGAGATTATTGAAATGTGGACTACGGGTTCGATTCCCGAGATCCTGAGATTATTGAAATGTGGACTACGGGTTCGATTCCCGAGATCCCGAGATTATTGAAATGTGGACTACGGGTTCGATTCCCGAGATCCCTGACTTATTGGTAGGGACTGCGGGTTCGATTCTTCAATTCCCACAGGTCCTGGATTTGTTTTATTGAGCTGGTTATTTGTTGATAGCTTAATTGTAGACAGTTGCAGTAATCACCTTATTGTTGTTATTTCGGAAATTATTATCATTTAAACTGTTTATTTTTGTTATTATCATTATATTATTGTTTCTCAGTAGGGCCCTGACCTTCCTCGTCACTACTCCATCGAGGTTAGGCTTGGCACTTACTGAGTACCGCCGTGGTGTACTCATGCTACTCTTCTGCACACTTTTGTTGTGCAGATCCAGGTACATCAGAGCAGGCTCGTGCTAGGTGATTTCCGCAGCTTTTCTGGAGACCTCGAGGTATGATCTGCTACGTCCGCAGATCCGGAGGCTTTCCTTCTATTCTAGTAGTACTAGTTGACATTTTTCTTCATTTCGTTGTTAGATACTCTTTACACATAGAGCCACAGTTGTATTTTCTCTTTTAGTCTGTGTTACCGTGGGGTTCCGGATCTTGGTAGTGTTTTATTCATTGTGTGACGGATGTATGTGCCAAGCGGCACGGATTACATATCTTTTTATGCTATTTTTCCGCTGTTTCTTATTTAAGTGTTTATAATTTGTATATTCCGCAACGTGTTAGGCTTACCTAGTCGTGGGGACTGGGTGCCATCACGACATGTTCACAATTGGTGAACTAGGGTCGTGACATCGGGTTTTGACAACTTTGGGAATTTTGATGTAAATTGAGTTGTATTGATTGGGTGTCGTTCCATTGGCCTAATTTGTTGTGTTTCTACTGTATTTGATCAGATTCTACGCGTGCGGAGCTTGATTCTCGTGGCAAGGGCATTGCGGAGTAGTCGTCGCGCGGTATCGAGGTGAGTAATAGATGTGGGTGATGACCAGCGGGTTCGAAACCCCGGTAAACCATTTTGTGACGCTGTAATGCGGCGAGACACGTACTCTCATGTGAGTGCGGGGTCGATTGTGATTGGGGACTATGGCTTAGACCGACTTGTTGATACTGTGTTATGATATTAGGCTATTCTTGAGCCGTCGAACCTCCTTCTCGGATGGTTGCATACTATATATTGAAATATTGGCTACTCTTGAGCCGAGGAACCCCCTTCTTGGGCGGTTGAGTATACTTGTGGGCCGTGAGCCAGTTATTGGATCCCGCGAGGATCGTTATCATTGTCTTATCATATTGACATATTAGTTACTACCAGTCCGTAGCTATTTCGGTTATCATGCTATTTCCAATCTCTGGAACTTGGTATTACTGTTTTTCCAACTGAAAAATGATAAAAAGGGTTTTCAAACTACTTTTGAGCCTGCGAGGTTGTATTTGCATATTAGCTGACTGGTAGTGGATCGGGCTGCGCGCCGCAGCAGTATATATGTTGGATCGGACTGCACGCCGCAGTGATATTGTGCTTGGGCTGTAGGAGCCCCTCCGGAGTCTGAACCCCCACAGTGAGCACGGGTACCCAAATTGGATCGGGCTACGCGCCGTAGCGGTCATATCATGCATTGCATTGCATTTAGCTACATCTGCTAGCTGTTATACTGTTTTGCTGGTACTTGTTGGTACAGGTACAGTTGATATTGATTCTGTGACAGGGTATTTGATTACGGCTTTACATAGTGCTTTATTGCGGATTTCTTATCTGCGCTGTCTTACCCTTGTTTATTACCACTGAGTCTGGCAGTACTCATTTTACTCCCTGCACCTTGTGTGCAGATCCAGGTACCTCTCAGCAGTGATCCAGTGGCTGTGCGAGGCGACATTTGTGGATATTCGAGGTAGCTGCAGAGTCCGCAGGACCCGATATTCCTTTTTACTGTCTTTTGATTCTGTACCGACTTTTCTTTCCGCACTTGGTATCTTGTAAACCTTTATACACTCATGTTCAGTAGAGGCTCATGACTCTTGACCCTTCGGTCTATGGGAGTTGATGTATTATGGGACTTGGTTCCCCGTTTTCGTTATATGTATCGCTATTGCTTCGTGATTTAATATGCTTAATTGGGCTAAAGAGAGCTTCTAGCTCCGTTGTTGATATTGATTAGTCAGGCTGGCTTAGCATTGTGCTGGGCGCCATCACGACCGGATTTGGGGTCGTGACAAAAACAAACTTAATTATTCCTAATTATAAACATGAATTTTATATACAAATGCAAAAAAATATTTTTGTATATTTTATTTATTTAAACAAATAAATATGCACAGATAAATACAAATAATTCAAGAAAAATAACACAAAAATCACAACAATTGCAAGCAAAACTTGTTTTATTTTGAATTTTTGGAAGTGTTTCTCTTATAGGGCAAAAATCACGTGCTCACAACTAAGATAAATATAGCTATGACCATAGGCTACTGTGACCAATATGGTTAAAATCTGTGAATATTATATAGACTATGGATTTAGATTCATGGTAATTGATCCCTATTTATCTGTAAAAGTCCATTCCATATTATCACTACGATATATATGACAGTTATTAGGAATATATTATAATCCATTATTATGTTTAATTTAGAATAAATACACTGTTTAGTCCATCACTTGTATACAAATAAATTGATACTATAATATCATTATTCCACTGATGTAAGTTATATTAATCATACTATAATAGACACTAACTATTATTTGGCTTCCGTTTATATATCGTATTGGAAGTAATGTCATATTGTATATAGATTCACAATTACAATGATAGTATTGCACCTATTAATATATGCATTTTATTCATACGAGGCATAAAATAGTTAAAAAATATGTATAGCCCGTTTATATATCGTATGAGAAGTAATGTCTTACCATTTATATATAATGTAATTTCTTCTCTGAACTTATATATAAATTACGATTTATTTATAAGCCAATTAATCTGTTTATGGTTATGAATCTCCTCTAATAGGCCTATTGTGACGACCCAAAGGGTCATCACTTATTTAATTAATCATTTCGAGCTTCCTGAGGCCTTGAAAACCTCATTCTATGTTGCCTCGATTTGCGTGCACAGTCCGGGCACAAAGCTGAAAAATATTTATGTTGAAATATGTGAAATATGAGTAAAAGTAGAAGAATTTTGATATTAATATTGATATGGTTGACTTTGGTCAACATTTTTAGTAAACGGACCCGGATCCGTGATTTGACTATTTCAGAAAATCCGTAGAAAAATATGGAACTTGGGCATATGTCCGGAATTGAAATCCGAGGTCTAGAACCCCGGTAAAAGAATTTTTCTGTTAAATTGTTTTCCGAAAATGTTTAAGGAAAATGAAACTGAATTTTGATTAAAAAGTACTGGTATCGGGCTCGTATTTTGGTTCCGACGCCCGGTACAGGTCATATATGTTGGTTAAGCACTTCCTGTAAAGTTTGGTTGAAAACGGACGTCGTTTGACGTGTTTCGGCCTTAAATTGGAAATTTTGGAAATTATGAAATTTGAAAGAATTCTTGAGTTTTAAGGCTCAATTCCTTGATTTTGATGTTATTTTGGTGATTTGATCGCGCGAGCAAGTTCGTATGATGTTTTTGAGTCAGTGTACATACTTGGTTTGAATCCCCGAGGGCTCGGGTGAGTTTCGGATAGGTAACGGGATGGTTTTGAACTTGAAAATGCAGCAGAAACTCTGCAATTTTTGCACAGAGATTTTCTTCTATGCGATCGCATAGGTGTAGCTGCGATCGCATAGAGTAATTTTACTGTCCCCATTTTTCTTCTATGCGATCGCATCATTGTTCCTGCGATCGCATAGCTTGCCATTTTTCCTCTACGCGATCGCATACCATGTAATGCGATCGCATTGTGTAAACAGTCAGCCTCCCATTTCTCCTCTATGCGATCGCACACTGTGTCCCGCGATCGCATAATGTAGCCTGCCCATTCTATGCGATCGCATCTTCTTCCATGCGATCGCAGTGTACAAACGACCTCACTCTATGCGATCGCATCAGTAGCCCTGCGATCGCATAGAACAAAACTTTCGCCCAATGATTTAAGTTCTGCAAAAACAGAACATACGGGATTATTTCCATTTCTCTCAACTCTCTCTTCTCCAACAGCCCTTAGGCGATCCTTAGAGCAACTTTTCATCAAGGTTCATCGGGTAAGTATTGTTTAACTCGTCTTCTTCACTTTTCATCAACATCAATCAAATTCTTAGGCCTAAACATGTGTAAATTGGTTGAAAAATTAGAGAAATGGGTATAGTTAGGGCTTTCAAATAAATTGCGATTTAGACCTCGTTTTGGAGTCGAACTTAAGAACAAATTGTATATTTGAACTCATGGAAGATTGGGTAAAATTAATTTGGTTCGAAACTTGAGTTTCGATTATGTGGGCCCGGGGTCGGATTTTACTATTCCGGGCAGAATGTTGTAAAAACCATATTTAGCAATACGAACTAGTTGTTAAGTAGAATTGATGATATTAAATCAATTGTGTATAGATACGATTGGATTGGAGTCTAATTCAAAAGGAAAAGGCATTGCTACGGATTGAATCGTTCGTAAACTTTCGAGGTAAGTGTTTGTTCTATCCTAGCTTGAGGGAATAGGATTATGTGTTATGTGTTATGTGATCGAGTGCGGTGTATGGGCTGTGGTGACGAGCATCCATACACCGGCGTCTAGTATGACCGTGAGTCGTTGGAAAATGATATTTTGAGATATATTACAGGTGAATCGTTATTGTTCTCCCTTGTTGGGACTTGTTGTGAAGATAATTATTGATTGCCCTTGATGGGACGATTTATGAATTGTTGTTTCTTTCTCTGCCCTTAACTGTGATTGTTATTTGGGTGAGGATTTATTTATTTATGCACGAAGGTTAATGCCGTGCCATGTTTATTTATTGATTATGCACGAAGGATCATGCCGTGCCTGTTATTGAACCATGTACGAAGGATCATGCCGTACTATGGATGTGAGGATGAGAGTAAAAGCACGAAGGGTGATGCCGTGTACTTTATTTGTTTATTTGGTGAGGATGAGAGTAAAAGCACGAAGGGTGATGCCGTGTACTTTATTTGTTTATTTGGTGAGGATGAGAGTAAAAGCATGAAGGGTGATGCCGTGCAATTGCTTGTTATTTCTTGAAGTGATATTATTCGTGTTTACATTATACTTTGTTTTCTTTGTGAAATTATTAACTGTGGTTAGTTGTTAAATTCTTTAAGATATTCCTTATTGTGTTATTACTTGATTATTTCTTGTTACTTTGTGGTACACATATATATATTGAATTGCACAGGTTTATGTGAGTGTCCTGGTCCTAGGCTTGTCACTACTTCGCCGGGATAGGCCAGGCACTTACCAGCACATGGGGTCGGTTGTGCTGATGCTACACTTCTGTGCGTTTTTGCACAGGTCCAGGTTACGATCAGGAGCAGCAGCGGCAGTAAGTAGATTGCGTGGGAGCTAATCATATTTGAGACCGAGGTAGCTTGCAGACGTCCGCAGGCCCGGCGTCTCTTTCTTTATTTATGTTATTAGTTGTAGTCTCTTTGTTTCGAGACAAACAGAATTATGTTATATTTCCTTCAGACTCTTATGTGTAGTATTCCATAGTAGTTCGTGAGTTGGTGACTCCACGTCTTGGGTAGAGGATGTCAGTATGATTTTTACTTTGTATTTAATTATTTCTATCTCGGTAAAGTATTCCGCAATTATTTAATTACTATTGTGTTAAAAACAGGATAGCATGAATATAGTGGCTTGCCTAGCTACCACGAGTAGGCGCCATCACGATCCCGATGTTGGGGGAAAATCCGGGTCGTGACAAGTTGGTATCAAAGCTCTAGGTTACATAGGTCTCACCACTCACGAACAAGCTTAGTAGAGTTGAGAGGTAGGTACGGAGACGTCTGTACTTGTCCTCCAGAGTCTATTGAGTTAGGAAAAAGTCTCTCATTTGTTCTTTCTTGTCGTGCGACTTGTTCCTCAATTACTGATTGAATTTCTATTCTGTCCTTTCGCAGATGGTAAGGACACGCACTTCTTCGTCCGCTGACCAGCAGCCTGAGCCCCAGACAGCTCCTGTGAGGGGCAGGGGCCGAGGCCGTACTAGAGGCCGTGGTAGGGGTAGAGCTCAGCCCCAGGCAGCTACCCCAGAGGTGGAGCCTCATATTGAGATTGATGAGGAGGTTCCGATTCCAACAGCTCCAGTGGGCCCAGCTCAGGTCCCAGGAGAGGCTTTGATTACCCCGGATCTCCGGGATGCTTTGGTCGGAATAGCGGGATTTATGGATAGCATTGCCAGAGCGGGTCTATTATCAGTTGCCCCAGCTACTTCTCAGGCTGGAGGAGGGGCCCAGACTCCTATTGCTCATACTCCGGAGCCAGTAGCTCCTCAGCCTCAGGCACCAGTAATCCAGCCAGCTGTGGCCACTCAGTCAGGTACCACAGCTCATGCCGGCGATGGAGCGGCCATGACTTCCGATTCGTTATGGAGGCTTGATCGGTTCTCCAAGCTATTTACCACTACATTCAGTGGAGCCGCATCAGAGGATCCTCAGGACTTTTTATTCAGTTGCCATGAGATTCTCAAGACTATGGGGATCGTGGAGACAAACGGAGTTGATTTCTGTACCTTCAGACTTGCAGGATCCGCCAAGACTTGGTGGAGAGATTATTGCCTGACTCGACCAGCAGGGTCCCCAGCTCTATCATGGGACCAGTTTGCGGAACTATTTATGGAGAAGTTTCTCCTTGCTACTCAGCGGGATTTACTTCGGAGGCAGTTTGAGCGCCTCCATCAGGGCACTATGACAGTTACACAGTATGAGACGAGATTTATTGACTTGGCTCGTCATGCAGCGGTGATACTTCCCACGGAGCGGGAGAGGGTCCGCAGATTTATAGATGGGCTTAATCAGCCGATTAGACTCCAGATGGCTATGGGCGTGGGGAGTGACATATCATTTCAGGAGGCAGCCAATGCAGCACGCAGAGTTGAGATGGCTCTTGCTAGGGGAGGCGGTTATTCTTCAGATAAGAGGCCTCGTCATATAGGTAGATTTGGTGGTTCTTCCTCTGGTAGCAGAGAATCCTTTGATAGAGGCCGGTCTTCCAGGCCTTTTCATTCCGCCCTTCAGGCTTCACAGGGTGGATCAGGTGATCGTGGTTCTCGGGGGTATTATTCAGACCAGTCTCCTATTAGTGCTCGGCCTCTTCAGAGCGTTCGTGGAGGCCATTCAGGTCGTCAGGGCCAGCAGCCCTATCAGTCTAAGAGTTGCTACGGTTGTGGCGACCCAGGTCATTTTATCAGGAATTGCCCTATAGCAGCGGGCAACTCTCAGCAGCGAGGTCCTCGTCCCATGATTCAGGCCCCAGCTGACCCTCAGCTTGCCCAGCCAGCCAGAGGCGGGGGTAGAGATTTTAGAGGTGGAGGTCGAGACCGTAGAGGTGGAGACCGTCCAGCGAGAGGTAGAGGTCAGCCAGTTGATGGTCGTCCTAGAGACGCAGCTCAGAGGGGAGGTGCAGATCCCCGATTCTATGCTTTACCGGCCAGGCCAGAGGCAGAGGCATCAGATGCTGTGATTACAGGTACTATTCTTGTGTGTGGCAGAGGTGCTTCAGTATTATTTGACCCTGGATCTACATATTCCTATGTGTCTTCCTACTACGCACCGTATTTGGCTGTGCCCAGCTATGCTCTGGATATTCCAGTTTATGTGGCTACGCCAATGGGTGACTCTATTGTAGTCGATCGGGTGCATCGTTCGTGCGTAGTTATATTTGGGGGTCTTGAGACCCGTGTTGATCCGTTGCTCTTGGATATGGTAGATTTTGATGTCATATTGGGGATGGACTGGTTGTCCCCATACCATGCTATTCTTGATTGTCATGCTAAGACTGTCACCTTAGCCTTGCCAGAATCACCCCGATTAGAGTGGAAGGGTACCTCAAGCCACTCTGTTCGCACTGTTATTTCTTATGTTAAGGCTCGACGTATGGTCGAGAAGGGGTGTCTAGCTTATTTGGCTTATGTTCGTGATTCCGGCGCAGAAGTTCCTTCCATTGATTCAGTCCCTATTGCACGGGAGTTTCCTGAGGTTTTTCCTTCAGACCTGCCGGGCATGCCACCCGACAGGGATATTGACTTCTGTATTGATTTGGCACCGGGCACTCAGCCCATCTCTATTCCACCCTATCGTATGGCCCCGCCGGAACTAAAAGAGTTGAAAGATCAGTTGCAAGACCTTCTTGAGAAGGGTTTTATCAGGCCCAGTGTTTCCCCCTGGGGAGCACCTGTCTTATTTGTAAAGAAGAAGGATGGCTCGATGCGGATGTGTATTGATTACCGGCAGTTAAACAAGGTGACTATCAAAAATAAATATCCACTGCCGAGGATTGATGATTTGTTTGACCTGCTCCAGGGAGCGAGGGTATTTTCTAAGATAGACTTGAGGTCAGGCTACCATCAGCTGAAGATCAGGGCGGCTGACATTCCTAAGACGACCTTTCGCTCTAGATATGGGCATTATGAGTTCTTGGTCATGTCCTTCGGGTTGTCCAATGCCCCGGCAGCATTCATGGAGTTGATGAATCGGGTATTCAGGCCTTACTTAGATCTGTTCGTGATAGTCTTCATAGATGACATCCCGGTATACTCCCGCAGCCAGGAAGAGCACGAGCAGCACCTCAGAGTGGTTCTTCAGACTCTGAAGGATAATCGACTATATGCCAAATTTTCAAAATGTGGGTCCTGGTTGAGTTCAATGGTATTTTTGGGTCATATCGTATCGGTGGAGGGTATTCAGGTGGACCCAAAGAAGATTGTGGCAGTCCAGAATTGGCCTCGACCAGCTTCAGTGACCGAGATCCGGAGTTTCTTGGGGTTAACAGGTTACTACCGTCGATTTGTAGAGGGGTTCTCTTCTATTGCAGCCCCGATGACCAGGTTGACCCAGAAGGGTGCCTAGTTCCAGTGGTCAGATGAGTGTAAGGCGAGCTTTCAGATGCTCAAGACAGCCTTGACTATAGCACCAGTGCTTGGTACTACCTACAGGTACAGGGCCTTATACAGTTTATTGTGACGCATCTCGTACAGGGCTTGGAGCGGTATTGATGCAGGATGGTAAGGTTATCGCTTATGCTTCGAGGCAGTTAAAGATACATGAGAAGAATTATCCAGTTCATGATCTTGAGTTAGCAGCAGTGGTTCATGCCTTAAAGATCCGGAGGCATTATCTATATGGTGTGACATGTGAGGTGTACACTGATCACAAAAGCCTACAGTACTTGTTCAAACAGAAGGAGTTGAATCTACGACAGCGGAGATGGTTAGAATTGCTAAAAGACTATGATGTTACTATATTATATCACCCAGGTAAGGCCAATGTGGTGGCCGATGCATTGAGTAGAAAGTATGCCAGCATGGGTAGTCTTGCATATATTCCGGTCAATCAGAGACCATTAGCTCTAGATGTCCATGCCTTAGCCAACCGGTTCGTGAGATTAGACATTTCTGAGCCTAGCAGGGTGTTAGCCTGCACGGTCGCTTGTTCTTCTTTATTAGAGCGTATCCGTGAGAGGCAATTTGATGATCCTCATTTGCGTGAGTTGAGAGATACGGTACAGCGGGGAGGTGCCACTCAGGTAAATCTAGATGATGATGGGGTATTGAAATTGCGGGGTCGAGTTTGTGTGCCCAATGTCGAAGGAATTCGAGAGTTGATCTTAACAGAGGCCCACAGTTCGCGGTATTCTATTCACCCGGGCGCCGCAAAGATGTACCAGGACTTACGGCAACACTATTGGTGGCGCGCAGAATGAAGAAAGATATCGTTGCGTATGTCGCTCGGTGTCTAAATTGTCGACAGGTGAAATATGAGCACCGGAGACCTGGTGGTGTATTCCGGAGGATTGAAATTCCCGAGTGGAAATGGGAGCGGATCACTATGGACTTCGTTACTCTGGACTTCCTTTGACTCGGAGGAAATTTGATGCTATTTGGGTCATTGTTGATAGGCCGACCAAGTCAGCACACTTTATTCCAGTGTCCGTCTCCTACTCGTCGGAGAGGTTAGCGGAGGTTTACATTAGGGAGATTGTTCGTCTCCATGGGGTGCCGGTATCTATTATCTCTGATCGGGGTACGCAGTTTACCTCGCGGTTCCGGAGAGCGGTTCAGCAGGAGTTAGGCACCCAGGTTCAGTTGAGTACAGCATTTCATCCTCAGATGGATGGCCAGTCCGAGAGGACTATTCAGATTCTAGAGGACATGCTTCGAGCCCGTGTTATTGATTTCGGAGGCTCGTGGGACCAGTTTCTGCCATTAGCAGAGTTCGCCTACAATAACAGTTACCAATCTAGCATCCGGATGGCCCCGTATGAGGCGTTGTATGGTAGGCGATATCGATCACCAGTTGGATGGTTTGAACCGGGAGAGGCTTGGTTGTTGGGTACAGACTTAGTTCAGGAGGCCTTAGATAAGGTCAAGACTATTCAGGAGAGATTGCGTTCAGCTCAGTCTAGGCAAAAGACTTATGCGGATCGTAAGGTTCGAGATGTAGATTTCATGGTTGGTGAACGAGTATTGCTCCGAGTGTCGCCTATGAAGGGCGTGATGAGGTTTGGGAAGAAGGGCAAGCTCAGCCCTAGGTATATTGGTCCATTTGAGATTCTAGACAGAGTGGGAGGGGTGGCTTACGGATTAGCTTTGCCGCCTAGCTTATCAGCCGTGCATCCAGTTTTTCACGTATCTATGCTTCGGAGATACCACGGCGATCCCACACATATGTTAGACTTCAGTACTGTCCAATTGGACAATGATCTATCCTTCGAGGAGGAGCCGGTGGCTATTCTAGACCGGCAGGTTCGACAGCTGAGGTCAAAGAGTTATCCGTCAGTGCGTGTCCAGTAGAGAGGTCTGCCTCTTGAGGCATCAACCTGGGAGTCCGAGTCTGATATGAGGAGCCGTTATCCTCATCTATTTCCTGACTCGAGTACTTCTTTCTTTTGTCTGTTGGAGGATGAACGTATGGTTTAGTGGTGGAGAATGTGGACGACCCAAAGGGTCATCACTTATTTAATTAATCATTTCGAGCTTCTGAGGCCTTGAAAACCTCATTCTATGTTGCCTCGATTTGCGTGCACAGTCCGGGCACAAAGCTGAAAAATATTTATGTTGAAATATGTGAAATATGAGTAAAAGTAGAAGAATTTTGATATTAATATTGATATGGTTGACTTTGGTCAACATTTTTAGTAAACGGACCCGGATCCGTGATTTGACTATTTCAGAAAATCCGTAGAAAAATATGGAACTTGGTCATATGTCCGGAATTGAAATCCGAGGTCTAGAACCCCGGTAAAAGAATTTTTCTGTTAAATTGTTTTCTCTGAAAATGTTTAAGGAAAATGAAACTGAATTTTGATTAAAAAGTACTGGTATCGGGCTCGTATTTTGGTTCCGACGCCCGGTACAGGTCATATATGTTGGTTAAGCACTTCCTGTAAAGTTTGGTTGAAAACGGACGTCGTTTGACGTGTTTCGGCCTTAAATTGGAAATTTTGGAAATTATGAAATTTGAAAGAATTCTTGAGTTTTAAGGCTCAATTCCTTGATTTTGATGTTATTTTGGTGATTTGATCGCGCGAGCAAGTTCGTATGATGTTTTTGAGTCAGTGTACATACTTGGTTTGAATCCCCGAGGGCTCGGGTGGGTTTCGGATAGGTAACGGGATGGTTTTGAACTTGAAAATGCAGCAGAAACTCTGCAATTTTTGCACAGAGATTTTCTTCTATGCGATCGCATAGGTGTAGCTGCGATCGCATAGAGTAATTTTACTGTCCCCATTTTTCTTCTATGCGATCGCATCATTGTTCCTGCGATCGCATAGCTTGCCATTTTTCCTCTACGCGATCGCATACCATGTAATGCGATCGCATTGTGTAAACAACCAGCCTCCCATTTCTCCTCTATGCGATCGCACACTGTGTTCTGCGATCGCATAATGTAGCCTGCCCATTCTATGCGATCGCATCTTCTTCCATGCGATCGCGGTGTACAAACGACCTCACTCTATGCGATCGCATCAGTAGCCCTGCGATCGCATAGAACAAAACTTTCGCCCAGTGATTTAAGTTCTGCAAAAACAGAACATACGGGATTATTTCCATTTCTCTCAACTCTCTCTTCTCCAACAGCCCTTAGGCGATCCTTAGAGCAACTTTTCATCAAGGTTCATCGGGTAAGTATTGTTTAACTCGTCTTCTTCACTTTTCATCAACATCAATCAAATTCTTAGGCCTAAACATGTGTAAATTGGTTGAAAAATTAGAGAAATGGGTATAGTTAGGGCTTTCAAATAAATTGCGATTTAGACCTCATTTTGGAGTCGAACTTAAGAACAAATTGTATATTTGAACTCATGGAAGATTGGGTAAAATTAATTTGGTTCGAAACTTGAGTTTCGATTATGTGGGCCCGGGGTCGGATTTTACTATTCCGGGCAGAATGTTGTAAAAACCATATTTAGCAATACAAACTAGTTGTTAAGTAGAATTGATGATATTAAATCAATTGTGTATAGATACGATTGGATTGGAGTCTAATTCAAAAGGAAAAGGCATTGCTACGGATTGAATCGTTCGTAAACTTTCGAGGTAAGTGTTTGTTCTATCCTAGCTTGAGGGAATAGGATTATGTGTTATGTGTTATTTGATCGAGTGCGGTGTATGGGCTGTGGTGACGAGCATCCATACACTGGCGTCTAGTATGACCGTGAGTCGTTGGAAAATGATATTTTGAGATATATTACAGGTGAATCGTTATTGTTCTCCCTTGTTGGGACTTGTTGTGAAGATAATTATTGATTGCCCTTGATGGGACGATTTATGAATTGTTGTTTCTTTCTCTGCCCTTAACCGTGATTGTTATTTGGGTGAGGAAGAGTGATGATGCACGAAGGGTGATGCCGTGCCATGTTTATTTATTGATTATGCACGAAGGATCATGCCGTGCCCTGTTATTGAACCATGTACGAAGGATCATGCCGTACTATGGATGTGAGGATGAGAGTAAAAGCACGAAGGGTGATGCGTGTACTTTATTTGCTTATTTGGTGAGGATTAGAGTAAAAGCACGAAGGGTGATGCCGTGCAATTGCTTGTTATTTCTTGAAGTGATATTATTCGTGTTTACATTATACTTTGTTTTCTTTGTGAAATTATTAACTGTGGTTAGTTGTTAAATTCTTTAAGATATTCCTTATTGTGTTATTACTTGATTATTTCTTGTTACTTTGTGGTACACATATATATATTGAATTGCACAGGTTTATGTGAGTGTCTGGTCCTAGGCTTGTCACTACTTCGCCGGGATAGGCCAGGCACTTACCAGCACATGGGGTCGGTTGTGCTGATGCTACACTTCTGTGCGTTTTTGCACAGGTCCAGGTTACGATCAGGAGCAGCAACAGCAGTAAGTAGATTGCGTGGGAGCTAATCATATTTGAGACCGAGGTAGCTTGCAGACGTCCGCAGGCCCGGCGTCTCTTTCTTTATTTATGTTATTAGCTGTAGTCTCTTTGTTTCGAGACAAACAGAATTATGTTATATTTCTTTCAGACTCTAATGTGTAGTATTCCATAGTAGTTCGTGAGTTGGTGACTCCACGTCTTGGGTAGAGGATGTCAGTATGATTTTTACTTTGTATTTAATTATTTCTATCTCGGTAAAGTATTCCGCAATTATTTAATTACTATTGTGTTAAAAACAGGATAGCATGAATATAGTGGCTTGCCTAGCTACCACGAGTAGGCGCCATCACGATCCCGATGTTGGGGGAAAATCCGGGTCGTGACACCTATAGATGAAATACATAGGCCTTTGACTAATACGATTGACCCTTTTCGATTATAGTTATCAACAGATTAGTCCATAACCCAGACAAGTCTATAATTGGGAATATATTAAAGCCCAATGGACTTATGTGACTACAACCTATTGCAAATACTTTAGCTCATACATTACTCCGAATCTGTTATAACTACAATCGTATTAGTCAAATTGACTTATGTGGTTGTCGTAGGCCGATGCGTCCATCGGACTAATATGATTGTAGTTAATTACTAAATAACAACCATGATATATAAATGGAAGGTCCAATTACTACAATCGTATTAGTCAAATGGACTTATGTGGTTGTCGTAGGCCGATGCGTCCTAGTATATGAATGAAATAATATTCATTTAATATAATACGATGTTTTTAATTCATTTAATATATAAAAGACAAATAATTAGTCCTAGTATATGACTAATATCGTACATAGTATGAATAGTGGACATGTTGTACTCACATAATAGACTTTGGATTGAAGAGTATATCCATTGTAGTATATGACTACAATCCATATACTTAGTGTTGTCATAAAATGTTATACTTCCCATCAACATTTTATGGATTGTAGTCATATACTAGGACTAACACCAATCACATAACTATTACCCAGCCAATGTGAGTGCAATGTGAACTAGAATTGGAGATATATTTGACTAATCGGCCGATGCGTCCTAGTATATGAATGAAATCATATTGGACTAATACGATTGTAGTCACAACAGATTGGGAGTAATGTAATACGATTGTAGTAGGACGCATCGACCTACGACAACCAAATAAGTCCATTTGACTAATACGATAGTGTAACGACTCGGCCGGTCATTTTTGAAATTTACGTCCCGATCCCCAATTTAACTGTCTCCCTAAGTTCATTTCTGCTATTGTGGTTTGCCGGGAGAGCCGGTTCTGGAATTTGGAGTGTTTTGGGACACTTAGTCCCTAAATGAGAGCTTTATAGTTGGAAAATGACCTGTATTTGGAACAGTGTCAAGACGACCTCAGAACGGAAATCCGATAGTTCCATTAGCTCCATCAGGTGATTTTGGGGTTGGGAGCGCGTTCGGAAAGTATTTTGGAGGTCCGTAGCTCAATTAGGCTTGAAATGCCGAAGTTTGAAATTTTGGCGAATCCGAACGATAGGTGAGATTTTGATCCGGGGGTCGGAATGGAATTCCGACAATTTCTGTAGCTTCGTTATGTGATTTTGGATATGTATACAAATTTTCAGGTCATTCGGATGTCGTTTGGTCGGGTTTTTGATTGAATGTTAGTTTCAAAATTTAGATGAAATCCTAGGCTTGAATCCGCTATAATTCGATGATTTTTTGTGTTTAAGGACGTGTTTTTATGATTGGAGCAAGTTTGTATCGTGTTTTGGAGTATGTTGGTGGTTTTCGTTGGGGTCCTGGGGGCCTCGGGGGGAATCCGGACCATCATCTGGGCACTTTTCTGCAGAAAATTGCAGCAGCAGTGCAGCAGGGAATTGGCCTTCGCGTTCGCGAGGCCTGAGCCGCGTTCGCGTAGGCCTGGTCGAGTTGGTCATCGCGTTCGCGCACTGAAGGTCGCGTTCTCATAGGAGGGGTTGGAGATGTGTCGCGTTTGCGACCGGGCATGTCGCGTTCGCGTAGTGCAAAATCTGGCGGCTGAGTATTTGTTCATCGCGAACGCGTGAAGCGCATCGCGTTCGCGAAGGGGTAGCCTGGCAAAGCATCGCGGACACATGGGGACGAACGCGAACGCATAGAGTAATTGTCCAGTCAGTGAATTAAATACTAGAACACAATCCAGTCGCGGAAATAGTCCCAAAAATGCCATTTTTGAGTTCTAGAGAGAGAAACTCATGGGGAATTGTTGGAGAATCATCGGGCAATCAACGGAGGTAAGTTTCTTGGCCTAATTTTGTTATTTTATCATGAAATCCTCAAGCATTTCACTGTTAATGGAAGATTAATGGGGGGTTTTAGCCCTAGGCCTAAATTGTGGTAAATCATCGATTTTAATGGGCAAACGGAGTCCGATTTTGGTAAATTTTATATGCATGGACTCGTGTTGAGATAAGGGACCCGAATATATAACTTTCGTAATTTTTCGAGAAGCGTACCTAAAGTCGGGTTTTGGCAACTTGTGGTTTTTGGCGTATTTCGAATTGTTTCGATTGGGTAATGCCCAATTGGCCTATTTTGATGTATTTCTATTGATTTTGATCAGATACTACACCTGTGGGGGCCGATATTTGTGGAAAGAGAGTTGTCTCTTAGCTGTTTTGTACTGGAGTCGAGGTAAGTGGCTTGTCTAACCTCGTGTGGGGGAACCTTCACCCCTAGGATATTATGTGATAATTTAAATGCCTTGTACGCAAGGTGACGGGCGTGTACATGCGCAGATTGTTGGAACTCAATTTACTTGAATTTTCCAATTCGTGATATTCCTGCTCTTAGTTGATTAAATTGTGACATTTACCTGATATTCGTTAGAAAAACATGATTTGATAGGATTTATCTGTCTAATTGCCTAATTATCTTACTTGAACTTCTTGATAATTGTTGGCACTGGTTTTTGGTGAAGTTGTAGTTAAGCATATTATATTTTCTCTGTGCATTTCTTTTATTGTTTGTGTTGGTGGACTGCGGGTTCGATTCCCGGAGATCCTAGGGCTGTGGGTTCGATTCCTAAAGACCCGGAGTGGTATTGTTTGTGGACTGCGGGTTCGATTCCCGGAGATCCAAGGGCTGCGGGTTTGATTCCCGGAGATCCTGAGATATTGATACACATCCTGAGATATTGGGACACGGGCTGCGGGTTCGATTCCCGATGTAATGACCCGGACCGTCGTTACGGGAATTACCACCCCGTTACCTTGCAATTACATATATTATGCTTTTATATCAGTATTAGAGTATATCGGGTGAGTTAGGAGTGATTTGGATTGGAAATGAAGCAAATAGTATGTTTGAAGGAAGCTTGAATATGGGAAGTCAACCAAGAGTTGACTATTGAGTTAGAGTGCTCGGAACCGGATTCTGATGATTCGACTAGTTCCGGGGGATCATTTATGACTTAGGCGAGCAATCAGAATTGAATTCGGAGGTCCGGTGTAGTTTTAGGCTTGAATTGGCGAAGATTGAATTTTGGCGAAAAGCGGATGGTAGGTTATATTTTGATCCGGGGGTCGGAATGGAATTCTGACAATTTCTGTAGTTTCGTTATTTGATTTTGGATATGTCTGCAAATTTTCAGGTCATTCGGACATCGTTTGATCGGGTTTTGGATTGAATGTTAGTTTTGAAAGTTTTGAAGAAACTTAGGCTTACATTCGTGTGTAAATGGTGATTTTGATGTTTAGGATGGTGTTTTTGTGATTGGAACAAGTCCGTATCATGTTTTGGAGTATGCTGGTGGTTTTCGTTGGGGTCCCGGGGGCCTCAGGATGGATTCGGACCATCAACCGGGCATTTGAACTTGGCAAAAATCTGCAGAAAAACTGCAGGTTCTGCCCAGGCCTTTAAGCCTTCGCGTTCGCGTGGCAAGGGCCGCGTTCGCGAAGGCCAAGCTAATCAGTGCATCGTGTTCGCGAGAAGGGGAGCCGCGTTCGCGTAGGCCAGGGATCGTGTGCATCGCGTTCGCATTCCAGCGGTCGCGTTTGCGTAGGTGTGTGAGGGTGTGCTTCGCGTTCGCGGGAGGAGTATCGCGAACGTGTAGAATGAATCTGGGCGGCTGGGAGTTTGAGCATCGCGAACGCGTGGTTGGCGTCGCGTTCGCGAAGGGTAGCTGGAAGTTGGGCATCGCGAACACGTGGAAGGCGTCGCATTAGCGAAGGGTAAGTGAGAGCTGTTCATCGCGAACGCGTGGGAGCTCACGCGAACGCGTAGAACAAAGTGTTCTGGCAGTGAATAAAATCCAGAAGTAGAGGGGTTACGGGTTTACACCCCCAAAACATAATTTTGAGCCCTAGAGAGAAGAAAACTCAAGGAAATAACTGAGAAGTCATCGGGTATTCGTCGGAGGTAAGATTCTTGACTCAAAAACATCATTTAATGGTAGAATTAACATCAATCTTCATGAAATTGGGTTGAAATCTTGAAGAAATGTGGCCTAAATATTGAAAACGGGATTTTTGGATTTGGAAGGCCATTTGAACTCCGATTTTGATAAATTTTATATGCACGGACTCGTGGCGAGATGAGGGTCGCGTTGGTACTAATTTCGAAATTTTCCGAGCAGTGGGCCCGGGGTCGGGTTTTACTAACTTGGTGTATTTATGCGAATTTCATGTAAATTGAAGTGCGTTATGATTCTTTGACCCGTATTTGATATAATTATTGTTATTTGACTAGATTCTACACACGAGGCAACGAATTTCAAAGGAAAAGGCATCGCGGACGAGTCTACCGGATAGAGGTGAGTAGTTTGTGTATATGGTAGCCTGAGGGTTCGAAACCCCGGCTTAGCATATTGTGACGCTAGTAGGGCGTGGCTCGCACACCGTGGCAGGTGCGGGATTGATTGTGACTGGGGATTGAGACTTGGTCCATCCCGAAAATGAATAATATGTTGTTAGTGTTGGAAATACACCGTATTTGATATATTTGTCGGCTGTAAGCCTTGTTTGGGGCCTTGTGCCGATCTGTAGCGTCCTTAGAGGACAATATTTATGTGATAGCTATAATTGCTGTTATAACCCATATCCACACACGTTAGTTCATTCCATAAGTTAGATAACACAAATCCAAGAAGGAATTATCCTTGAGATGATAAGAAGTTAATCCGATTAATCTTAAGTGATACAAGGGTGCATAAGGGTGATTAACAAGTATTAGAAGTTAAACGAATCAAGGATGCTTGTAACTCGTACTTTTGGGTAAACCTATAAATGCTTAGTATACTTAGGAGGTCATGATTTAAGGTATTTGAATCATATAATATCCGTATCATAATTCTTGAAGTCAAACGAGTTATGAAACAAAAGTCGACAAAAGTTGTTGCAACTTAGGTTCATAGTTTTACCTAAACTTTAGGTCAAATGTTATTAAGTATTTCTCCCAATATACTTGGAATTACGGGGTGATCTACCCACCAAATTGAAGATCTATGAGTCTAGTTTCCAACGCATTAAACGGTTTAGCAATACGACATTGGAATAGAGAGATATAGACATTTTCGTGAGACTGCACAAGCTGCTAGGTTCAAGTAGGTGAGTCACCTACTTGGTTAAATGTCGGCCCAAAAGAGGGAATTTCGGGTCAGAAAAGCAGCCCATTAAAAGGCTTATCTTCTGCAATATATACCTCTTTATATTTCACAAATAACCAGACCTAAGACCCTACAAAATTCCTCCCAAAAATTATCCACAAACCCTAATTGATTTTCCCTCTCTTTCAAGTTCAAATTGGGGGTAAACACTAGAGTTTGAAGAACCAAGTTAAATGCTGAGTTATCCAACAATTAAGGTGAGTTTACTGCTATATTTCATACATTTATTCTTCTGTGAATTCATGGTAATTCGTTATATACATGTAAGAACTCACGGGACGGTGATCGGAAGCCGTGAGTTCAAGTTATTCACTTGTAGCGGATTGTTTTGTGGACTGTTTTGTGTTGCTGTTGGGCTGCGTTTTTATTACTGTTTTGTGGAGTTTTGGAGGAGGCAGGGTGTGGAGAAACACCATATATATGTTGGGTTGTGGTCTGCTAGTTCTTCGTAATATTTTTGGGTCATTTGGTACGACTATAGTGGCCGTCATATGTATGATGTGATTAGGTTGTGTGTGGACTGTTTTGGGAGGCTCAATATGTTTATTATTGATGTTGTTTAGGATGTTTGGTGATTGTTTTGAATGGTGTGAAGTCATATATATAGGGGAGGTGCTGTCCGTTTCATCACAAAATAGGTTGTGATTGGTACATAATAGTTGCGACGCTTAAACGTTAACGATAGTGTCATTTCTCCTATTGTAGACTAAGGAGTCATGACGTTTGCATAGCTTGAGGTTGTGGCAGTATATACAAGGTATGTGTGGCTGTCCCTTTCCTTCTTTTGCACGACTCCGATTAACATAATGTATTGAATGAGCTTCCAAAGATACTCTACTCTTAGAAGCTAAGCAGTACTTACATTGTTTACCCTCTTATGGAACGATTGATGTTGATGTTGCTTCTCTTATTCTTATGTTATCAATCTTGTTGGTACTTCTTGATTCCTATAAGGTTCATAGTGAAGAGTTAGTCCTAATAAGTTTTACATAGGATACCGACCTTACGTCACTTCGAAAGGTCTGCAAGGTGTTTCCAGGAGTCGAACATGCATTATATATATGTATCTATTTTACTCTACCGAGCCACGCTATAGTCGGCCGGGTATGGCACCTATTGTGCAACCACTGATCAGTTGGGTTTTACCGAGCTCCACGTGGCCGGGTACGATTCTATCGAGCCTTATAATGGCCGGGTATGTTTTTACCAAGCCTATTACGGCCGAGTACGATATGATGATGATGATGCCCACAGAGGCGTATGTTTTAAAGATTATGTATTTATACATATGTATCATGTATTTCATGTCAGTAGCCCTCAGAGGTACTCAGATGTTACAGGTTGTATATTCTCTATCCTTGCTCACATTGTTGTTCATATTTATGGTTCTCTGCCTTACATACTCAGTACTTTATTCGTACTGACGTCCTTTTATTTGTGGACGCTGCATGTCGTGCTGCAGTCCTGATAGACAGGCAGGTGTAGCTCCGCCATCACAGTAGGTTGTCCAGTTCAGCGGTGATTGGCGAGATCCCTTCTTCGGACTTGCCTTGGTCTTGGTATGCATTTTTGTTATAGACATAATGGGTATGTCGGGGCCCTGTTCCGGCTATGTTGTAGCACTTATGTTCCTTTAGAGGCTCATAGACAAGTGTCGACTCATGTATAGTTTGGTATGCCTTGTCGGCTGGTTTTTGTTGTATAGTTTCTCATTTTAGCGTGGTAGCTAGTATATAGTTTCTTGATTGTCTGGTCATCCCATGTTATGTAGGTTCATGCAATCATATTTTATTGTTGGTTGTCCATGATCCATGTCTACCATTTATATTGGTCTTGTTAGCCCTAAAAGTTAATAAAGAAGGTTAGATAAAATGTACGTTGGTGCTCGGCAAGTATGGTCGGGTGCTAGTCATGGTCCTCCAGTTTGGGTCGTGACAAACTTGGTATCAGAGCAAGTCTGTCCTAGGGATTGTCTATGAGCCATGTCTAGTAGAGTCTTGATTATGGATGTGTAGCGCGCCACATTTATAATCGGGAGGCTACATGACATCTAGGGTTGTTACCTTCTTCCCGAATCTAGATCGTGCATAGAGTTGAGTCATAAGTGTTCGTCTCTAATATTCACCTTGTTTTCTTTCAGCAATGCCTTCGACTAGGAAACAAACAATTAGTAGACGGCTTGATACATCTGCGAGAGAGGGTACCAGTCAGGTGCCCCAAGCCAGAGCAGGCCAAAGTGAGGCTCAGAGTGAGATGCCGTCTCATACCTCATCTACTCCGTCTCCTCCAGAGGATATTAGGTGGCACCCAGCACCTCCAGCTCCTCCGTCTGGCACTACAGACCAGGATATGCGGAGTGCTTTGCAGTTATTGACTAGCTTGGTAGCTGCTCAGGCTCAGAGGCAGAATACACGTGCTGCTGATAAACCAGTTAGTACAAGAGTTCGTGATTTTATTAATTTAGACCCTCCAGTGTTTACCGGATCAGACCCCAAGGAGCATCCGCAGACTTTTATTAACCAGGTTCATCGTACACTACGGGTTATGCATGTTAGTGATACAGAGGCAGTAGAATTGGCTTCTTATCGGCTACGGGATTTAGCGGTTCTTTGGTATAATAGTTGGGAGAGATCCAGGGGTCCGAACGCTCCTCCAGCTGTGTGGAAGGATTTTTCTGAGGCCTTTCTTCATCACTATTTTCCAGTTGAGATACGACGAGCTAGAGCTGATAAGTTCTTGAACCTTAGACTATGTAATTTAAGTGTGCGAGAGTATAGCATGCAGTTTGATTCTTTAGCAAGGTATGCTCCCCATATGGTGGCCGAGATGAGTGATAGGGTGCATTTGTTCGTGAACGGGTTGGGACCCCATCCGATAAATGAGTGTATGACAGCCTCCTTGGTAGAAGGCATGGATATTTCTCGTATTCAAGCTTATGCCCAGACCCTAGAGGATCGTAAGCGCCAGCAGAGGGCAGATAGGGAGCAGGATAGGGGCCAGCATAAGAGGGCGAGATTTGCAAGGTATTCTGATGACTTCAGAGGCAGCGCCAGGCCCCAGTCTTCGAGGAGTTCGGTGCCATCTGTAGCTAGTGCTCCTCCACAGTTTTAGAGGCCTCGATATGATCGAGCCTATTCTAGTCCAGGTCAAAGTTCGCAGGCATCTGGATCGCAACATCACAGGGATACTAGTCAGACGAAACCCCCAACACCACGTTGTGATCGGTGCGGCAAGGCCCACTTTGGACTGTGTTGTCGAGGTTCTGATGCGTGTTATTCTTGCGGACAGCCTGGCCATATGATGAGGGATTGTCCTAACAGGGGTGGTGATGGTATGGCTCAACCGACTAGATCTGTGTCTGGTTCTTCCTCATCAGTTCGACCTCCAGCACGGGGTTTTCAGCAGTCGACAGGTCGTGGTAGAGGTAGAGGTGCAGGACCGAGTTCGAGTGGTGCTCAAAATCGAACATGTGCTCTAGTAGGTCGACAGGATCTCGAGTCGTCTCCAGATGTTGTTACAGGTATATTATCTGCGTTTTCTTATGATGTATATGCGTTGATTGATCCGGGATCTACATTATCATATGTTACACCCTTTGTGGCTAATAAGTTTGGCATTGAACCTGAATTGATAAGTAAACCTCTTGTGGTATCTACTCCAATAGGAGATTCTGTGATTGCTAGAAAGGTATATAGAGGTTGCACTGTGATGATTTGTAGTCGTCAAACCTCGACAGATTTATTTGAATTAGAAATGGTTGATTTTGATGTGATACTGGGAATGGACTGGTTGGCCTCATGCTATGCAAATGTTGACTGTCGTATGAAGATGGTTAAGTTTCAATTTCCTAGTGAACCCATCATTGAATGGAAGGGGAACATTGCTACATCGAAAGGTAGGTTTATTTCCTATCTTAAGGCAAGGAAAATGATCTCAAAAGGTTACATTATCATCTTGTTCGCGTTAGGGATGCAGAGGCGAAGCTGCCTACTCTACAATCTATCCCCGTGGTCAATGAATTTCCAGATGTTTTCCCAAATGAACTCCCAGGCCTTCCTCCAGAAAGGGAGATTGAGTTTAGCATTGATGTGTTTCCCGACACTCAACCGATCTCTATACCTCCATATAGAATGGCCCCGGCAGAGCTGCGAGAGTTAAAGGCACAGTTAAAAGACTTGCTGGATAAGGGCTTCATTAGGCCTAGCACTTCACCTTGGGGTGCGCCGCAGTCCTATTCGTGCGGAAGAAAGATGGGTCATTACGGATGTGTATCGACTATCGGCAGTTGAATAAGTTTACTATAAAGAACAAGTATCCACTTCCAAGAATTGACGACCTGTTTGACCAACTCCAGGGTGCCAAGTATTTCTCCAAGATTGACTTACGTTCAGGGTATCATCAGGTGAGGGTTAAGGAGAAGGATATTCCAAAGACGGCCTTTCGGACAAGATATGGACACTTTGAGTTCTTGGTGATGTCGTTCGGGCTAACAAATGCCCCAGCAGCTTTTATGGATCTCATGAATACTGTATTCAGGCCCTATCTTGATGTATTCGTGATTGTATTCATTGATGACATTCTAGTGTATTCTCGTTCGGAGGAGGAACATGCGAGCCACTTGCGGATAGTATTACAGATGCTTCAGGATCGTAAGTTATATTCTAAGCTCGCCAAATGTCAATTCTGGCTGAACTCAGTAGCATTCCTTGGCCATGTGATATCTGACGAGGGTATTAGTGTCGACACTCAGAAGATTGATGCAGTAAAGAATTGGCCGAGACCTACAACACCATCAGAAGTTCGTAGCTTCCTGGGGCTAGCAGGATATTATAGGCGATTTTTAGAAGGGTTTTCCTCTATATCAGCACCATTGACTAAGTTAACACAGAAAGCTACCAAGTTCCAGTGGTCTAACACTTGTGAACGTAGTTTTCAGGAGCTGAAGGATCGATTGACATCCGCACCGGTGCTCACTCTCCCTGAAGGAACAGAAGGATATGTGGTATATTGTGATGCCTCGGGTATAGGTTTGGGGTGCGTGTTGATGCAGCATGGGAAGGTGATTTCATATGCATCAAGACAATTGAAGAAGCATGAAAAGAATTATCCAACCCATGATTTGGAATTGGCTGCGGTAATATATGCTTTGAAGATATGGCGGCACTACTTATACGGCGTCCATGTTGACATCTACACAGATCACAAGAGTCTACAATACATCTTCAAGCAGAAAGAGTTGAATTTAAGGCAGCGTAGGTGGCTTGAATTACTGAAGGACTACGACGTCGAGATATTGTATCATCCCGGTAAAGCCAATGTTGTGGCGGATGCTCTCAGCCGTAAGTCAATGGGAAGCTTAGTACATATTGATGCAGGTAGATGGGGGTTGACTAAAGAGCTTCATCAGCTAGCCAATATGAGAATCAGATTGTTAGACTGTGATGACGGAAGTGTTACTGTACAGAATACATCAGAATCATCTTTGGTAGCAGAGGTAAAAGCACGGCAATATGAAGATCCTATCTTACTACGATTGAGAGAGAACATTCAGCAGTGTAAAATTACGACTTTTGAGATCGGAGGAGATGGGGCACTGAGATACCAGGGCCGATTATGTGTGCCGAATGTAGCAGGGTTGCGAGAAAAGATTATGAATGAAATTCATCAATCCCGATATTCCATCCATCGTGGCTCAACAAAGATGTATCATGATGTCATGGAGCAGTATTGGTGGGATAACATGAAAAAGTCTATTGCAGAATCTGTAGCCCAGTGTCCCAATTATCAACAAGTAAAGATAGAACATCAGAAACCCCGTGGATTGCTTCAGAATATAGAAATTCCGACCTGGAAATGGGAGGTGATTAATATGGACTTCGTTATTGGATTACCTCGATCTTATCATAAGTTTGACTCTATCTGGGTAATAGTTGATCGACTTACAAAATGTGCTCATTTTCTGGCAGTTAAGACAACTTACTCGGCTGAAGATTATGCGAAGTTGTATATCAAGGAGATTGTTAGGCTTCATGGTGTGCCGGTATCTATTATATCGGATCGAGGAGCTCAATTTACGGCTAACTTTTGGAGGTCTTTTCAGAAAGGTTTAGGCACACAGGTGAATCTCAGCACTGCATTTCATCCGCAGACTGACGGACAGGCTGAACGTACCATTCAGACATTGGAAGATATGCTACGAGCATGTGTTCTATATTTTAAGGGAAATTGGGATGACCATCTTCCACTCATAGAATTTGCCTACAATAATAGCTACCATTCCAGTATTAAAATGGCCCCATATGAGGCACTATATGGGAGGAGATGTAGATCACCAGTTGGATGGTTTGAAGTCGGTGAAACAGAATTATATGGGCCAGATTTGATTCACCAAGCCATTGAGAAGGTGAAAGTGATTCAGGAACGATTGAGGACGGCACAAAGCAGGCAAAAGTTTTATTCCGATGTCCGACGTCATGATCTAGAATTTGAGGTTGGTGATTGGGTTTTCCTGAGGATTTCACCAATGAAGGGTGTTATGCGTTTTGGGAAGAAAGGTAAGCTGAGTCCAAGGTATATCGGTCCGTATAAAATTCTTCAACGAATTGGACAAGTTGCTTATGAGTTAGAATTTCCATCCGAATTAGAATTTGTCCACCCGGTATTCCATGTATCTATGTTGAGGAAATGTATTGGAGACCCTTCTCGAGTTGTCCCTATCAAAGATGTTCAAGTTACGGAGGATCTATCATATGAAGAAGTGCCAGTGGCCATATTAGATCGACAAGTCCGCAAGCTGAGAACAAAAGATGTAGCTTCCGTCAAAGTATTGTGGAGGAACAAGAATATGAAAGAAATGACATGGGAAGTGGAAGAAGAGATGAAGTCTAAATACCCTTACCTATTCCAGAATGATGATAACAAGGATGTTGGTGGAACGCAAGCTACATTATAAAGGTGAAATGGCTTTATGAGGTAAGCAATAACTTGAGAACACTCTTCCTTAATACAAAGTGGTGATATGTAAATAATGTCCATGTCCATAATGCTTTGTGTAGCCTTGTGTGGTCATACTTTGAGATTCACTGCTTGCAAATTTTGCTAGTGACCATTTTATAGGGGAAAATTAACCAAAAATTTCCGCTAGAATCCACGATGATTTGGACTCCCCATAAACTCTTACATTCGAGGACGAATGTTCCTAAGGGGGGGAGGGCGTTATAACCCATATCCACACACGTTAGTTCATTCCATAAGTTAGATAACACAAATCCAAGAAGGAATTATCCTTGAGATGATAAGAAGTTAATCCGATTAATCTTAAGTGATACAAGGGTGCATAAGGGTGATTAACAAGTATTAGAAGTTAAACGAATCAAGGATGCTGTAACTCGTACTTTTGGGTAAACCTATAAATGCTTAGTATACTTAGGAGGTCATGATTTAAGGTATTTGAATCATATAATATCCGTATCATAATTCTTGAAGTCAAACGAGTTATGAAACAAAAGTCGACAAAAGTTGTTGCAACTTAGGTTCATAGTTTTACCTAAACTTTAGCTCAAATGTTATTAAGTATTTCTCCCAATATACTTGGAATTACGGGGTGATCTACCCACCAAATTGAAGATCTATGAGTCTAGTTTCCAACGCATTAAACGGTTTAGCAATACGACATTGGAATAGAGAGATATAGACATTTTCGTGAGACTGCACAAGCTGCTAGGTGCAAGTAGGTGAGTCACCTACTTGGTTAAATGTCGGCCCAAAAGAGGGAATTTCGGGTCAGAAAAGCAGCCCATTAAAAGGCTTATCTTCTGCAATATATACCTCTTTATATTTCACAAATAACCAGACCTAAGACCCTACAAAATTCCTCCCAAAAATTATCCACAAACCCTAATTGATTTTCCCTCTCTTTCAAGTTCAAATTGGGGGTAAACACTAGAGTTTGAAGAACCAAGTTAAATGCTGAGTTATCCAACAATTAAGGTGAGTTTACTGCTATATTTCATACATTTATTCTTCTGTGAATTCATGGTAATTCGTTATATACATGTAAGAACTCACGGGACGGTGATCGGAAGCCGTGAGTTCAAGTTATTCACTTGTAGCGGACTGTTTTGTGGACTGTTTTGTGTTGCTGTTGGGCTGCGTTTTTATTACTGTTTTGTGGAGTTTTGGAGGAGGCAGGGTGTGGAGAAACACCATATATATGTTGGGTTGTGGTCTGCTAGTTCTTCGTAATATTTTTGGGTCATTTGGTACGACTATAGTGGCCGTCATATGTATGATGTGATTAGGTTGTGTGTGGACTGTTTTGGGAGGCTCAATATGTTTATTATTGATGTTGTTTAGGCTGTTTGGTGATTGTTTTGAATGGTGTGAAGTCATATATATAGGGGAGGTGCTGTCCGTTTCATCACAAAATAGGTTGTGATTGGTACATAATAGTTGCGACGCTTAAACGTTAACGATAGTGTCATTTCTCCTATTGTAGACTAAGGAGTCATGACGTTTGCATAGCTTGAGGTTGTGGCAGTATATACAAGATATGTGTGGCTGTCCCTTTCCTTCTTTTGCACGACTCCGATTAACATAATGTAATGAATGAGCTTCCAAAGATACTCTACTCTTAGAAGCTAAGCAGTACTTACATTGTTTCCCCTCTTATGGAACGATTGATGTTGATGTTGCTTCTCTTATTCTTATGTAATCAATCTTGTTGGTACTTCTTGATTCCTATAAGGTTCATAGTGAAGAGTTAGTCCTAATAAGTTTTACATAGGATACCGACCTTACGTCACTCCGAAAGGTCTGCAAGGTGTTTCCAGGAGTCGAACATGCATTATATATATGTATCTATTTTACTCTACCGAGCCGCACTATAGTCGGCCGGGTATGGCACCTATTGTGCAACCACTGATCAGTTGGGTTTTACCGAGCTCCACGTGGCCGGGTACGATTCTATCGAGCCTTATAATGGCCGGGTATGTTTTTACCAAGCCTATTACGGCCGAGTACGATATGATGATGATGATGCCCACAAAGGCATATGTTTTAAAGATTATGTATTTATACATATGTATCATGCATTTCATGTCAGTAGCCCTCAGAGGTACTCAGATGTTACGGGTTGTATATTCTCTATCCCTGCTTACATTGTTGTTCATATTTATGGTTCTCTGCCTTACATACTCAGTACTTTATTCGTACTGACGTCCTTTTATTTGTGGACGCTGCATGTCGTGATGCAGGTCCTGATAGACAGGCAGGTGTAGCTCCGCCATCACAGTAGGTTGTCCAGTTCAGCGGTGATTGGCGAGATCCCTTCTTCCGACTTGCCTTGGTATTGGTATGCATTTTTGTTATAGACATTATGGGTATGTCGGGGCCCTGTTCCGGCTATGTTGCAGCACTTATGTTCCTTTAGAAGCTCATAGACAAGTGTCGACTCATGTATAGTTTGGTATGCCTTGTCGGCTGGTTTTTGTTGTATAGTTTCTCATTTTAGCGTGGTAGCTAGTATATAGTTTCTTGATTGTCTGGTCATCCCATGTTATGCAGGTTCATGCAATCATATTTTATTGTTGGTTGTCCATGATCCATGTCTACCATTTATATTGGTCTCGTTAGCCCTAAAAGTTAATAAGGAAGGTTAGATAAAATGTACGTTGGTGCTCGGCAAGTATGATCGGGTGCTAGTCATGGTCCTCCAGTTTGGGTCGTGACAATTGCTTAAATCACTGATCTCAGTCCTGGAAATTGAAATCACACTTTTGAAATGCTAATTCACCGGCTTTTACAAATTTAATAAAGTTAAAGTATTTTTCATAAATTATGAACTGAGAACTGGAATTAAGAAAAATGAATTATTTTGTGACTTAATTGCTTATTGTGGACTGAGCATGGGATCGGGCTGCACGCCGCAGTGGTTGATATGTGGATCGGGCCGCACGCCGCAGCAGTATTGCGCTTGGGCTGTAGGAGCCCCTCCGGAGTCTGTACACACCCCCAGTGAGCGCCGTCGACGTTAAATTGGATCGGGCTACACGCTGTAGCGGTTATGTGCATTACATTGCATCTTTATTTGTTAAATTACTCTGTGGTAGCTGAATTGAACTGTTGAAGCTAGTTCGTAGGAGATTCGAACTGTAGTGTAGCTTCATATTGTGGTATTCTGTGGATTTCTTATTTTCAGCTACTTATATATATTTATTACTCACTGAGTACTTAGTACTCACCCCTACTCCCTGCACCTTTTGTGTGCAGACTCAGGTACTCAGGAGCAGTAGGCAGGCATTCCAGCGTTTGTAGTGTCACATCGAGTTGTCGAGGTAGCTACCTACGTTCGCAGAACCTAGCTTCTCCTCTCCTTTCCAGTTGTTATTTTGTATTTTGTATTCAGACTTGAGTATTTCTATACAGTACTCTCTATTCCTGTTGGGTTTTGTTAGAGGCTCTAGACTTGTGACTCCGGATCTTTGGGAGTGTCGGTATTTTGTTCATTATTATTATTATTGGAGTTCTTAAACTCATATATTCTTCTTGGGTTGTCCATTTGGGACTGGTATTAGATGAAATCAGAAATTGTTGGTCTGGCTGGCCTAGCTTGATTGTTGGGCGCCATCACGACCGGATTTGGGTCGTGACAAGTTGGTATCAGAGCCTAGGTTATTAGGACTCGCGAGTCATGAGCCGGTTTAGTAGGCTTTCGCGGATCGGTACGTAGACGTCCGTATCTATCCTCGTAGGGCTACAGAAACTTTAGGAAAAACCTCATTTTCTTGGATTCATATCGTGCGATCTGTGTTATCATGAAATTAAAATTTTCCATGTTCCATTCTCTTGCAGATGGTGAGAACACGAGCTAACGGACGTGGCGGACGACCACCATTGGAACCCAGAGACCGTGGTCGTGGTAGAGGTAGGGCAGCAGCACCAGCACCTGCTGACCCACCAGCTGACCAGACTCAGGGACAGATTCCTGCACCAGTGGCCTAGACTCAGGACCAGATTCTAGCGGCACACGCTCCGACAACTCAGGTTCAGGCACCGGCAGTGCCCATTGTCATACCGGGTCTTCAGGAGACCTTGGCTCAGATCTTATCAGTGTGCACAGGCTTGGCTCAGGTAGTTGCAGCTACTGCTGCAGTATCTTCTTCACAGGCAGGGGGAGGGAATCAGACCCCCGTGGCTCACACACCCGAGCCAGTTCAGCCAGTTGCGCCCGTTGCACCAGCTCCTGCTTATATGGTTCCAGCTATGCCCGACGATGAGCAACGTCGTTTGGAGAGATTTGAGAGGCTACAGCCTCCGACATTCAGTGGTGCGGAGGGCGAGGACGCCCAGGGTTTTCTTGACAGATGTCAGCGCATGCTTCGCACCGCGGGTATTCTAGAGTCCAGCGGTGTTTCATTCACCACTTTTCAGTTCACAGGTGCAGCATTTCAGTGGTGGGAGGATTTCAAGAGGCATAGGTCCGCTGGGGCAGTGCCCCTCACTTGGCAGCAGTTCTCCACGGTATTTTCGGAGAGGTACGTGCCTCAGTCTCAAAGAGAGGAGCTGCGATGTCAGTTCGAGTGGTTGAAGCAGGGAGATATGACGGTTAATCAGTACGAGATGAGATTCACACAGTTGGCCCGTCATGCCATGTGGATGGTTCCTACAGACAGAGAGAGAGGATTCGGAGATTTATTGATGGCCTTATTTATCCCATCCGCATATTGATGACCAGGGAGAGAGTTTCGACAGTTACCTTTGAGGAGGTGGTTGATGCTGCCCGTCACATTGAGACGGATCGCCGCAGAGAGCGAGAGGAGAGAGAGGCTAAGAGGCCTCGTGGTACTGGCAGTTACAGTGGTGCTCCGTCTAGGGGCCAATTTCAGCATAGCAAAGGTCGCTCTTTCAGGTCTCATCAGTCTGGACGTGCAGAGTCCAGTGTGGTTTCATCAGATCGTGGTCGGCAGGGCCATCAGGGTTATCAGGGTCAGCAGAACCGTCAGCAGAGTCAGCCTGCACTGAGTGCTCTTCCAGCTCATAGCTCGGCTCCTGCTTTCTCAGCACAGGATTCATCTGCAGCGAGGGGTCCTCAGCAGCCCCTTCTTCCATCTTCGGGCCCTTGTTTTGAGTGCGGTGACTTGGGCCATATCAGGAGAGAGTGTTCTCAGTGGCTTCGTAAGCGGTCTCAGCAGAGGGATCAACCCTCATCTTCTACTCCTGTTTCTTCAGCGCCAACACAGTCCGCTAGGACCGGTGGCCAGGTATCTAGAGGTCGCCCCAGGGGCGAGGATCGTACTGGTGGAGGTCAGGCTCGTTTCTATGCTCTTCCGGATAGGAAGGATGCTAGTGCTTCAGATGCGGTCATTTCAGGTATTATCTCAGTCTGCCACAGGGATGCTTCTATCTTATTTGATCCCGGATCCACCTATTCTTATGTCTCTACTTATTTTGCACATCATTTAGGTATGACCCGTGGTATTCTTGCTTTGCCCGTACATGTGTCTACCTCAGTGGGGGATACTGTTGTTGTGGATCAGGTATATCGATCCTGTATTATTACTATTGGGGGTCTGAAGACCCGAGTTGATCTATTACTACTGGGCATGGTAGTTTTCGATGTAATCCTAGGCATGGATTGGCTATCTCCTTACCATGCGATTCTGGACTGTCATGCCAAGATAGTCACACTAGCTATTCCAGGTAATCCGAGGATCGAGTGGCGTGGCTTGACCGATTATGTGTCCGACAGGGTAATTTCTTATATAAAGGCCCAACGAATGATTGGCAAGGGTTGTTTATCTTATTTGGCCTTCATTAGAAATGTTGAGGTTGAGACACCTAGTCTTGATTCGGTCCCTATTGTGAGGGAGTTTCCGGATGTATTTCCAACAGACCTGCCGGGCATGCCGCCTGACAGAGATATCGATTGTGGTATTGACTTGGTGCCGGGCACTCAGTCCATTTCTATTCCTCCCTATCGCATGGCACCAGCGGAGTTGAAAGAATTGAAAGAACAACTTCAAGAACTCTTAGATAAGGGTTTCATTCATCCAAGTGTGTCACCCTGGGGTGCACCGGTGTTGTTCGTGAAGAAGAAAGATGGCACAATGAGAATGTGCATTGATTACAAGCAGCTGAACAAGGTAACAGTGAAGAATAAGTACCCATTACCTCGTATTGAGGACCTATTTGATCAGCTCCGGGGAGCTAGTGTATTTTCTAAGATTGATCTTCGATCGGGCTATCATCAGTTGAAGATCAGGGACTCAGATATTATGAAGACAGCGTTCAGGACGCGATATGGGCACTACGAGTTCCTGGTGATGTCTTTCGGGCTGACTAATGCCCCAGCTGCATTCATGCACTTGATGAATAGTGTATTTCGGCCGTACCTTGATTCTTTTGTGATTGTGTTTATTGATGATATTCTGGTATATTCATGCAGCCAGGAGGAGCATGCACAGCACTTGAGAGTGGTATTGCAGAGGTTGAGAGAAGAGAAGCTTTATGCAAAATTCACTAAGTGTGAGTTATGGCTTGATACTATCGGTTTTTTGGGACATGTAGTGTCCAGTGATGGTATTCGGGTTGATCCACAAAAGGTCGAGGCAGTGCAGAATTGGCCCAGACCTTCCTCAGCTACAGAGATTCGGAGTTTTCTCGGCTTGGCGAGGCTATTATCGCTGGTTTGTTCGGGGTTTCTCATCTATTGCTTCACCATTGACTAAGTTGACACAGAAGAATGCGCCATTTGTGTGGTCTGATGAATGTGAGGAGAGCTTCCAGAAGCTCAAGGAGGCTTTGACCACCGCTCCAGTATTTGTGTTACCATCAGCTTCAGGGTCATATACGGTGTATTGTAATGCTTCTAGAGTTGGACTCGGTTGTATGTTAATGCAGGAGGGTAGAGTTATTGCATATGCTGCTCGTCAGCTAAAGCCCCACGAGAAGAACTACCATGTTTATGATTTGGAGTTAGCTGCTATTGTTCATGCCTTGAAGATTTGGAGGCATTACTTATATGGTGTATCTTGTGATGTATATACGGACCACCGCAGCCTTCAGCATTTGTTTAAACAGAAAGATCTAAATTTGAGGCTGTGGAGATGGCTTGAGTTGCTTAAAGACTATGATATTACTATCTTGTACCGTCCTGGGAAAGCCAATGTAGTGGCCGATGCATTGAGCCGGAAGGCTATTAGTATGGGCAGTTTGGCGTATATTCCAGTTGGGGAGAGACCCCTAGAAGTTGATGTTCAGGCATTAGCTAATCAGATGGTGAGGCTGGATATTTCTGAGCCCAGTCGGATGATGGCTTGTGTAATGGCTCGTTCTTCTTTATATGATCGTATTCGAGAGCGCCAGTATGATGATCCACACTTACTTGTCCTTAAGGACATAGTTCAGCATGATGATGCCAGAGATGTCACTATTGATAGTGATGGTGTATTACGGATGCAGGGACGGATATGTGTGCCCAATGTTGATGGCATTCGTGAGTTGATATTGGAGGAGGCCCATAGTTCGCGGTATTCTATCCATCCAGGAGCCGTGAAGATGTATCAGGATTTGAAGAAGCATTACTGGTGGAAAAAGATGAAGAAAGATATTGTGAACCATGTGGCTCGGTGTCTAAACTATCAGCAGGTCAAGTATGAGCATCAGAGACCTGGTGGTGTATTCCAGCGTATTGATATTCCTGAGTGGAAGTGGGAAAGGATTACTATGGACTTTGTTAGTGGACTCCCTCGGACGGCGAGGAAGTTCGATTCAGTTTGGGTGGTGGTGGATAGGTTGACCAAGTCAGCTCACTTCATCCCAGTGTGTACTACTTATTCCTCAGAGCGGTTGGCAGAGATATTCATCCGTGAGATAGTGAGATTGTATGGAGTTCCCATTTCTATTATATCAGACAGAGGTACCCAGTTCACTTCTCAGTTCTGGAGGACATTTCAGCGAGAGTTGGGTTCACAGGTAGAGCTGAGCACAGCATTTCATCCACAGACGGATGGGCAGTCTGAGCGTACTATTCAGATATTGGAGGACATGTTGCGTGCTTGTGTCATTGATTTCGGTGGTTCGTGGGCTGATTATTTGCCTTTGGCGGAGTTTGCTTATAATAATAGCTATCAGTCCAGCATTCAGATGGCACCGTATGAAGCTTTATATGGGAGACGGTGTAGGTCTCCCGTTGGTTGGTTCGAGCCCGGCGAGGCTAGGTTGTTAGGGACAGAGTTAGTCCAAGATGCCTTAGACAAGGTGAAGGTGATTCAGGAGAGACTTCGCACAGCTCAGTCGCGTCAGAAGAGTTATGCGGACCGGAAGGTCCGAGATGTGTCTTTTTCAGTAGGTGAGAAGGTGTTGTTGAAGGTTTCGCCTATGAAGGGTGTTATGAGGTTTGGAAAGAAAGGAAAGTTGAGCCCAAGGTTTATTGGACCTTTTGAGGTGCTTAGGAAAGTTGGGGAGGTGGCCTATATGCTTTCTTTGCCACCCAGTTTGTCGGGAGTTCACCCGGTGTTCCATGTATCTATGCTCCGAAGTATGTCGGAGACCCGTCTCATGTGTTAGACTTCAGCACGATACAGCTAGATGAAGACTTGACTTATGATGTGGAACCAGTAGCCATTTTGGGTCGACAGGTTCGTAAGCTGAGATCCAAGGATATAGCTTCAGTGAAAGTGCAGTGGAGAGGTCGTCCCGTGGAGGAAGAAACTTGGGAGACCGAGCAGGAAATGCGGAGCAGATATCCACACATGTTTGATGCTCCAGGTATGTTTCTTAACTCGCTCGCGGACGAGCGTTTGTTTAAGTTGTGGAGAATGTAATGACCCGGCCCTTCGTTACGGGAATTACCACCCCGTTACCTTGCAATTACATATATTATGCTTTTATATCAGTATTAGAGTATATCGGGTGAGTTAGGAGTGATTTGGATTGGAAATGAAGCAAATAGTATGTTTGAAGGAAGCTTGAATATGGGAAGTCAACCAAGAGTTGACTATTGAGTTAGAGTGCTCGAAACCGGATTCTGATGATTCGACTAGTTCCGGGGGATCATTTATGACTTAGGAGAGCAATCGGAATTGAATTCGGAGGTCCGGTGTAGTTTTAGGCTTGAATTGGCGAAGATTGAATTTTGGCGAAAACCGGATGGTAGGTGATATTTTGATCCAGGGGTCGGACTAGAATTCCGACAATTTCTGTAGTTTCGTTATGTGATTTTGGATATGTCTGCAAATTTTCAGGTCATTCGGACATCGTTTGATCGGGTTTTGGATTGAATGTTAGTTTTGAAAGTTTTGAAGAAACTTAGGCTTGAATTCATGTGTAAATGGTGATTTTGATGTTTAGGATGGTGTTTTTGTTATTGGAACAAGTCCGTATCATGTTTTGGAGTATGTTGGTGGTTTTCGTTGGGGTCCCGGGGGCCTCGGGATAGATTCGGACCATCAACCGGGCATTTGGACTTGGCAAAAATCTGCAGAAAAACTGCAGGTTCTGCCCAGGCCTTTAAGCCTTCGCGTTCGCGTGGCAAGGGCCGCATTCGCGAAGGCCAAGCTAATCAGTGCATCGCGTTCGCGTTCCAGCGGTCGCGTTCGCGTAGGTGTGCGAGGGTGTGCTTCACGTTCGCTGGAGGAGTATCGCGAACGCGTAGAAGGAATCTGGGCGGCTGGGAGTTTGAGCATCGCGAACGCGTGGTTGGCGTCACGTTCGCGAAGGGTAGCTGGAAGTTGGGCATCGCGAACGCGTGGAAGGCGTTGCGTTCGCGAAGGGTAAGTGAGATTTGTTCATCGCGAACGCGTGGGAGCTCACGCGAACGCGTAGAACAAAGTGTTCTGGCAGTGAATAAAATCCAGAAGCAGAGGGGTTACGGGTTTACACCCCCAAAACACAATTTTGAGCCCTAGAGAGAAGAAAACTCGAGGAAATCACCGAGAAGTCATCGGGTATTCGTCGGAGGTAAGATTCTTGACTCAAAAACATCATTTTATGGTAGAATTAACATCAATCTTCATGAAATTGGGTTGAAATCTTGAAGAAATGTGGCCTAAATATTGAAAACGGGATTTTTGGATTTGTAAGGCCATTTGAACTCCGATTTTGATAAATTTATATGCACGGACTCGTGGCGAGATGAGGGTCGTGTTGGTACTAATTTCGAAATTTTCCGAGCAGTGGGCCCGGGGTCGGGTTTTACCCACTTGGTGTATTTATGCGAATTTCATGTAAATTGAAGTGGGTTATGATTCTTTGACCCGTATTTGATATAATTATTGTTATTTGACTAGATTCTACACACGAGGCAACGAATTTCAAAGGAAAAGGCATCGCGGACGAGTCTACGACCGGCTAGAGGTGAGTAGTTTGTGTATATGGTAGCCCGAGGGTTCGAAACCCCGGCTTAGCACATTGTGACGCTAGTAGGGCGTGGCTCGCACACCGTGGCAGGTGCGGGATTGATTGTGACCTGGGGATTGAGACTTGGTCCATCCCGGAAATGAATAATATGTTGTTAGTGTTGGAAATACACTGTATTTGATATATTTGTGGGTTGTAAGCCTTGTTTGGGGCCTTGTGCCGATATGTAGCGTCCTTAGAGGACAATATTTATGTGATAGCTATAATTTCTTAAATCACTGATCTTAGTCCTGCAAATTGAAATCACACTTTTGAAATGCTAAGTCACCGGCTTTTACAAATTTAATAAAGTTAAAGTATTTTTCATAAATTATGAATTGAGAACTGGAATTAAGTAAAATGAATTGTTTTGTGACTTAATTGCTTATTGTGGACTGAGCATGGGATCAGGCTGCACGCCGCAGTGGTTGATATGTGGATCGGGCTGCACGCCGCAGCAGTATTGCGCTTGGGCTGTAGGAGCCCCTCCGGAGTCTGTACACACCCCCAGTGAGCGCCGTCGACGTTAAATTGGACCGGGCTACGCGCTGTAGCGGTTATGTGCATTGCATTGCATCTTTATTTGTTAAATTACTCTGTGGTAGCTGAATTGAACTGTTGAAGCTAGTTCGTAGGAGATTCGAACTGTAGTGTAGCTTCATATTGTGGTATTCTGTGGATTTCTTATTTTCAGCTACTTATATATATTTATTACTCACTGAGTACTTAGTACTCACCCCTACTCCCTGCACCTTTTGTGTGCAGACTCAGGTACTCAGGAGCGGTAGACAGGCATTTCCAGCGTTTGCAGTGTCATACCGAGTTGTTGAGGTAGCTACCTACGTTCGCAGAACCTAGCTTCTCCTCTCCTTTCCAGTTGTTATTTGTATTTGTATTCAGACTTGAGTATTTCTATATAGTACTCTCTATTCCTGTTGGGTTTTGTTAGAGGCTCTAGACTTGTGACTCCGGATCTTTGGGAGTGTCGGTATTTTGTTCATTATTATTATTATTGGAGTTCTTAAACTCATATATTCTTCTTGGGTTGTCCATTTGGGACTGGTATTCGTCATGTTAAGTAATTGTTGGTCTGGCTGGCCAAGCTTGATTGTTGGGTGCCATCACGACCGGATTTGGGTCGTGACAAGTTGGTATCAGAGCCTAGGTTATTAGGACTCGCGAGTCATGAGCCGGTTTAGTAGGCTTTCGCGGATCGGTACGTAGACGTCCGTATCTATCCTCGTAGGGCTACAGAAACTTTAGGAAAAACCTCATTTTCTTGGATTCATATCGTGCGATCTGTGTTATCATGAAATTAAAATTTTCCATGTTCCATTCTCTTGCAGATGGTGAGAACACGAGCTAACGGACGTGGCGGACGACCACCATTGGAACCCAGAGACCGTGGTCTTGGTAGAGGTAGGGCAGCAGCACCAGCACCTGCTGACCCACCAGCTGACCAGACTCAGGGACAGATTCCTGCACCAGTGGCCTAGACTCAGGACCAGATTCTAGCGGCACACGCTCCGACAACTCAGGTTCAGGCACCGGCAGTGCCCATTGTCATACCGGGTCTTCAGGAGACCTTGGCTCAGATCTTATCAGTGTGCACAGGCTTGGCTCAGGTAGTTGCAGCTACTGCTGCAGTATCTTCTTCACAGGCAGGGGGAGGGAATCAGACCCCCGTGGCTCACACACCCGAGCCAATTCAGCCCGTTGCACCAGCTCCTGCTTATATGGTTCCAGCTATGCCCGACGATGAGCAACATCGTTTGGAGAGATTTGAGAGTCTACAGCCTCTGACATTCAGTGGTGCGGAGGGCGAGGACGCCCAGGGTTTTCTTGACAGATGTCAGCGCATGCTTCGCACCGCGGGTATTCTAGAGTCCAGCGGTGTTTCATTCACCACTTTTCAGTTCACAGGTGCAGCATTTCAGTGGTGGGAGGATTTCAAGAGGCATAGGTCCGCTGGGGCAGTGCCCCTCACTTGGCAGCAGTTCTCCACGGTATTTTCGGAGAGGTACGTGCCTCAGTCTCAAAGAGAGGAGCTGCGATGTCAGTTCGAGTGGTTGAAGCAGGGAGATATGACGGTTAATCAGTACGAGATGAGATTCACACAGTTGGCCCGTCATGCCATGTGGATGGTTCCTACAGACAGAGAGAGAGGATTCGGAGATTTATTGATGGCCTTATTTATCCCATCCGCATATTGATGACCAGGGAGAGAGTTTCGACAGTTACCTTTGAGGAGGTGGTTGATGCTGCCCGTCACATTGAGACGGATCGCCGCAGAGAGCGAGAGGAGAGAGAGGCTAAGAGGCCTCGTGGTACTGGCAGTTACAGTGGTGCTCCGTCTAGGGGCCAATTTCAGCATAGCAGAGGTCGCTCTTTCAAGTCTCATCAGTCTGGACGTGCAGAGTCCAGTGGGGTTTCATCGGATCGTGGTCGGCAGGGCCATCAGGGTTATCAGGGTCAGCAGAGCCGTCAGTAGAGTCAGCCTGTACTAAGTGCTCTTCCGGCTCAAAGCTCTGCTCCTGTTTCCTCAGGACAGGGTTCATCTGTAGCGAGGGGTCCTCAGCAGCCCCTTCTTCCATCTTCAGGCCGTTGTTTTGAGTGCGGTGATTTGGGCCATATCAGGAGAGAGTGTCCTCAGTGGCTTCGTAAGCGGTCTCAGCAGAGGGATCAGCCCTCGTCTTCTACTCCTGTTTCTTCGGCGCCAACACAGTCGGCTAGGACTGGTGGCCAGGTATCCAGAGGTCGCCCTAGGGGTGAGGATCGTACTGGTGGAGGCCAGGCTCGTTTCTATGCTCTTCCGGATAGGAAGGATGCTAGTGCTTCAGATGCGGTTATTTCAGGTATTATCTCAGTCTGCCACAGGGATGCTTCTATCTTATTTGATCCCGGATCCACCTATTCTTATGTCTCTACTTATTTTGCACATCATTTAGGTATGACCCGTGGTATTCTTGCTTTGCCCGTACATGTGTCTACCTCAGTGGGGGATACTGTTGTTGTGGATCAGGTATATCGATCCTGTATTATTACTATTGGGGGTCTGAAGACCCGAGTTGATCTATTACTACTGGGCATGGTAGTTTTCGATGTAATCCTAGGCATGGATTGGCTATCTCCTTACCATGCGATTCTGGACTGTCATGCCAAGATAGTCACACTAGCTATTCCAGGTAATCCGAGGATCGAGTGGCGTGGCTTGACCGATTATGTGTCCGACAGGGTAATTTCTTATATAAAGGCCCAACGAATGATTGGCAAGGGTTGTTTATCTTATTTGGCCTTCATTAGAAATGTTGAGGTTGAGACACCTAGTCTTGATTCGGTCCCTATTGTGAGGGAGTTTCCGGATGTATTTCCAACAGACCTGCCGGGCATGCCGCCTGACAGAGATATCGATTGTGGTATTGACTTGGTGCCGGGCACTCAGTCCATTTCTATTCCTCCCTATCGCATGGCACCAGCGGAGTTGAAAGAATTGAAAGAACAACTTCAAGAACTCTTAGATAAGGGTTTCATTCATCCAAGTGTGTCACCCTGGGGTGCACCGGTGTTGTTCGTGAAGAAGAAAGATGGCACAATGAGAATGTGCATTGATTACAAGCAGCTGAACAAGGTAACAGTGAAGAATAAGTACCCATTACCTCGTATTGAGGACCTATTTGATCAGCTCCGGGGAGCTAGTGTATTTTCTAAGATTGATCTTCGATCGGGCTATCATCAGTTGAAGATCAGGGACTCAGATATTATGAAGACAGCGTTCAGGACGCGATATGGGCACTACGAGTTCCTGGTGATGTCTTTCGGGCTGACTAATGCCCCAGCTGCATTCATGCACTTGATGAATAGTGTATTTCGGCCGTACCTTGATTCTTTTGTGATTGTGTTTATTGATGATATTCGGGTGTATTCACGCAGCCAGGAGGAGCATGCACAGCATTTGAGAGTGGCATTGCAGAGGTTGAGAGAAGAGAAGCTTTATGCAAAATTCACTAAGTGTGAGTTATGGCTTGATACTGTGGGTTTTCTGGGACATATAGTGTCCAGTGATGGTATTCGGGTTGATCCTCAGAAGGTTGAGGCAGTGCAGAATTGGCCCAGACCTTCCTCGGCTACAGAGATTCGGAGTTTTCTCGGCTTGGCCAGGCTATTATCGCCGGTTTGTTCAGGGTTTCTCATCTATTGCTTCACCGTTGACTAAGTTGACACGGAAGAATGCTCCATTTGTGTGGTCTGATGAATGTGAGGAGAGCTTCCAGAAGCTCAAGGAGGCTTTGACCACCGCTCCAGTACTTGTGTTACCATCAGCTTCGGGGTCATATACGGTGTATTGTGATGCTTCTAGAGTTGGACTCGGTTGTGTGTTGATGCAGGAGGGTAGAGTTATTGCATATGCTTCTCGTCAGCTAAAGCCCCACGAGAAGAACTACCATGTTCATGATTTGGAGTTAGCCGCTATTGTTCATGCCTTGAAGATTTGGAGGCATTACTTATATGGTGTATCTTGTGATGTATATACGGACCACCGCAGCCTTCAGCATTTGTTTAAACAGAAAGATCTAAATTTGAGGCTGTGGAGATGGCTTGAGTTGCTTAAAGACTATGATATTACTATCTTGTACCGTCCTGGGAAAGCCAATGTAGTGGCCGATGCATTGAGCCGGAAGGCTATTAGTATGGGCAGTTTGGCGTATATTCCAGTTGGGGAGAGACCCCTAGAAGTTGATGTTCAGGCATTAGCTAATCAGATGGTGAGGCTGGATATTTCTGAGCCCAGTCGCATGATGGCTTGTGTAATGGCTCGTTCTTCTTTATATGATCGTATTCGAGAGCGCCAGTATGATGATCCACACTTACTTGTCCTTAAGGACATAGTTCAGCATGATGATGCCAGAGATGTCACTATTGATAGTGATGGTGTATTACGGATGCAGGGACGGATATGTGTGCCCAATGTTGATGGCATTCGTGAGTTGATATTGGAGGAGGCCCACAGTTCGCGGTATTCTATCCATCCAGGAGCCGTGAAGATGTATCAGGATTTGAAGAAGCATTACTGGTGGAAAAAGATGAAGAAAGATATTGTGAACCATGTGGCTCGGTGTCTAAACTGTCAGCAGGTCAAGTATGAGCATCAGAGACCTGGTGGTGTATTCCAGCGTATTGATATTCCCGAGTGGAAGTGGGAAAGGATTACTATGGACTTTGTTAGTGGACTCCCTCGGACAGTGAGGAAGTTTGATTCAGTTTGGGTGGTGGTGGATAGGTTGACCAAGTCAGCTCACTTCATCCCAGTGTGTACTACTTATTCCTCAGAGCGGTTGGCAGAGATATTCATCCGTGAGATAGTGAGATTGTATGGAGTTCCCATTTCTATTATATCAGACAGAGGTACCCAGTTCACTTCTCAGTTCTGGAGGACATTTCGGCGAGAGTTGGGTTCACAGGTAGAGCTGAGCACAGCATTTCATCCACAGACGGATGGGCAGTCTGAGCATACTATTCAGATATTGGAGGACATGTTGCGTGCTTGTGTCATTGATTTCGGTGGTTCGTGGGCTGATTATTTGCCTTTGGCGGAGTTTGCTTATAATAATAGCTATCAGTCCAGCATTCAGATGGCACCGTATGAAGCTTTATATGGGAGACGGTGTAGGTAATTCCCGTGACAACGGGCCGGGTCGTCACACTAGGTTGTTGGGGACAAAGTTAGTCCAAGATGCCTTAGACAAGGTGAAGGTGATTCGGGAGAGACTTCGCACAGCTCAGTCGCGTCAGAAGAGTTATGCGGACCGGAAGGTCCGAGATGTGTCTTTTTCAGTAGGTGAGAAGGTGTTGTTGAAGGTTTCGCCTATGAAGGGTGTTATGAGGTTTGGAAAGAAAGGAAAGTTGAGCCCAAGGTTTATTGGACCTTTTGAGGTGCTTAGGAAAGTTGGGGAGGTGGCCTATATGCTTTCTTTGCCACCCAGTTTGTCGGGAGTTCACCCGGTGTTCCATGTATCTATGCTCCGAAGTATGTCGGAGACCCGTCTCATGTGTTAGACTTCAGCACAATACAGCTAGATGAAGACTTGACTTATGATGTGGAACCAGTAGCCATTTTGGGTCGACAGGTTCGTAAGTTGAGATCCAAGGATATAGCTTCAGTGAAAGTGCAGTGGAGAGGTCGTCCCGTGGAGGAAGAAACTTGGGAGACCGAGCAGGAAATGCGGAGCAGATATCCACACATGTTTGATGCTCCAGGTATGTTTCTTAACTCGCTCGCGGACGAGCGTTTGTTTAAGTTGTGGAGAATGTAATGACCCGGCCCTTCGTTATGGGAATTACCACCCCGTTACCTTGCAATTACATATATTATGCTTTTATATCAGTATTAGAGTATATCGGGTGAGTTAGGAGTGATTTGGATTGGAAATGAAGCAAATAGTATGTTTGAAGGAAGCTTGAATATGGGAAGTCAACCAAGAGTTGACTATTGAGTTAGAGTGCTCGAAACCGGATTCTGATGATTCGACTAGTTTCGGGGGATCATTTATAACTTAGGAGAGCAATCGGAATTGAATTCGGAGGTCCGGTGTAGTTTTAGGCTTGAATTGGCGAAGATTGAATTTTGGCGAAAACCGGATGGTAGGTGATATTTTGATCCGGGGGTCGGAATGGAATTCCGACAATTTCTGTAGTTTCTTTATGTGATTTTGGATATGTCTGCAAATTTTCAGGTCATTCGGACATCGTTTGATCGGGTTTTGGATTGAATGTTAGTTTTGAAAGTTTTGAAGAAACTTAGGCTTGAATTCATGTGTAAATGGTGATTTTGATGTTTAGGATGGTGTTTTTGTTATTGGAACAAGTCCGTATCATGTTTTGGAGTATGTTGGTGGTTTTCGTTGGGGTCCCGGGGGCCTCGGGATAGATTCGGACCATCAACCGGGCATTTGGACTTGGCAAAAATCTGCAGAAAAACTGCAGGTTCTGCCCAGGCCTTTAAGCCTTCGCGTTCGCGTGGCAAGGGCCGCATTCGCGAAGGCCAAGCTAATCAGTGCATCGCGTTCGCGTTCCAGCGGTCGCGTTCGCGTAGGTGTGTGAGGGTGTGCTTCACGTTCGCGGGAGGAGTATCGCGAACGCGTAGAAGGAATCTGGGCGGCTGGGAGTTTGAGCATCGCGAACGCGTGGTTGGCGTCACGTTCGCGAAGGGTAGCTGGAAGTTGGGCATCGCGAACGCGTGGAAGGCGTTGCGTTCGCGAAGGGTAAGTGAGATTTGTTCATCGCGAACGCGTGGGAGCTCACGCGAACGCGTAGAACAAAGTGTTCTGGCAGTGAATAAAATCCAGAAGCAGAGGGGTTACGGGTTTACACCCCCAAAACACAATTTTGAGCCCTAGAGAGAAGAAAACTCGAGGAAATCACCGAGAAGTCATCGGGTATTCGTCGGAGGTAAGATTCTTGACTCAAAAACATCATTTTATGGTAGAATTAACATCAATCTTCATGAAATTGGGTTGAAATCTTGAAGAAATGTGGCCTAAATATTGAAAACGGGATTTTTGGATTTGTAAGGCCATTTGAACTCCGATTTTGATAAATTTATATGCACGGACTCGTGGCGAGATGAGGGTCGCGTTGGTACTAATTTCGAAATTTTCCGAGCAGTGGGCCCGGGGTCGGGTTTTACCCACTTGGTGTATTTATGCGAATTTCATGTAAATTGAAGTGGGTTATGATTCTTTGACCCGTATTTGATATAATTATTGTTATTTGACTAGATTCTACACACGAGGCAACGAATTTCAAAGGAAAAGGCATCGCGGACGAGTCTACGACCGGCTAGAGGTGAGTAGTTTGTGTATATGGTAGCCTGAGGGTTCGAAACCCCGGCTTAGCACATTGTGACGCTAGTAGGGCGTGGCTCGCACACCGTGGCAGGTGCGGGATTGATTGTGACTGGGGATTGAGACTTGGTCCATCCCGGAAATGAATAATATGTTGTTAGTGTTGGAAATACACTGTATTTGATATATTTGTGGGTTGTAAGCCTTGTTTGGGGCCTTGTGCCGATATGTAGCGTCCTTAGAGGACAATATTTATGTGATAGCTATAATTTCTTAAATCACTGATCTTAGTCCTGCAAATTGAAATCACACTTTTGAAATGCTAAGTCACCGGCTTTTACAAATTTAATAAAGTTAAAGTATTTTTCATAAATTATGAATTGAGAACTGGAATTAAGTAAAATGAATTGTTTTGTGACTTAATTGCTTATTGTGGACTGAGCATGGGATCAGGCTGCACGCCGCAGTGGTTGATATGTGGATCGGGCTGCACGCCGCAGCAGTATTGCGCTTGGGCTGTAGGAGCCCCTCCGGAGTCTGTACACACCCCCAGTGAGCGCCGTCGACGTTAAATTGGACCTGGCTACACGCCGTAGCGGTTATGTGCATTGCATTGCATCTTTATTTGTTAAATTACTCTGTGGTAGCTGAATTGAACTGTTGAAGCTAGTTCGTAGGAGATTCGAACTGTAGTGTAGCTTCATATTGTGGTATTCTGTGGATTTCTTATTTTCAGCTACTTATATATATTTATTACTCACTGAGTACTTAGTACTCACCCCTACTCCCTGCACCTTTTGTGTGCAGACTCAGGTACTCAGGAGCAGTAGACAGGCATTTCCAGCATTTGCAGTGTCATATCGAGTTGCTGAGGTAGCTGCCTACGTTCGCAGAACCTAGCTTCTCCTCTCCTTTCCAGTTGTTATTTGTATTTTGTATTCAGACTTGAGTATTTCTATACAGAGTACTCTCTATTCCTGTTGGGTTTTGTTAGAGGCTCTAGACTTGTGACACCGGATCTTTGGGAGTGTCAGTATTTTGTTCATTATTATTATTGGAGTTCTTAAACTCATATATTCTTCTTGGGTTGTCCATTTGGGACTGGTATTCGTCATGTTAAGTAATTGTTGGTCTGGCTGGCCTAGCTTGATTGTTGGGCGCCATCACGACCGGATTTGGGTCGTGACACCCGGAGACCCAGAGATACTGATATTGGGACTGCGGGTTAAATCCCTGTAGCTCCTTAGTTGTTGAATATAGAGAGGGATTGTGGGTTTAATTCCCACAAGTTCCGGACTTGCTGGTTTGAGTTTATGTTGTGTTGGTTACTTGTAGTTAGCTAATCGTAGTCGGTTGTAGTAATTACTTTATTGTTGATTATTTCAGATTCATTCTTACTTATTCCTGCTTATTACTGTTTTGATCATTATGTTATTGTTTCTCTCGGTAGGGCCCTGACCTTCCTCGCCACTACTCCATCGAGGTTAGGCTTGGCACTTACTGAGTGCCGCCGTGGTGTACTCATGCTACTCTTTTGTACACTTTTGTTGTGCAGATCCAGGTACATCAGGACGGGCTCATCCTAGGTGATTCAGCAGCACATTCGGAGACCTCGAGGTATAATCTGCTACGTCTGTGGATCCGGAGGCCCTCCTTCTATTCTCATAGTGACAGTAGTTATTTTTTCTCCATTTTGTTGTTTAGACATTCTTGATATATAGAGCCACAATCGTACTCTCCCTTTTTTAGTCTGTGTTACCCGTGGAATTCCGGGTCTTGGTGGTATGCTATATGGTATGGTTGATGTGTGTATGTGCCAAGCGGCACCTGTTACATTCCTTTTATATCATTTTCTGCTATTTTCTTATTTAATGTTCATAAACTTGTATATTCCGCATCGTGTTAGGCGTACCTAGTCACGGAGACTGGGTGCCGTCATGACAGGTTCACGATTGGTGGACTAGGGTCGTGACAAGTTTGTATCAGAGCTCTTAGTTCATAGGAGTCACAGGACACAAACCGGTTACTTAGAGTTTAGCTGATCGATACGGAGACGTCTGTATTATCTACGAGAGGCAATGTAACTGTTTAGGAAACTCTTCATTTCTTTTGGATTCCTTGTCGTGCGACATTTTTGGCACCAAATCTAAATTTTTGCTTTCTATTCTCTCACAGATGGTGAGGACACGTGCTACTCGCGAGGATCAGGCACACGCACCCCTTGTTGTCGCCGCCAGAGGCCGGGGCCGTGGTAGAGGACGAGGACACGCCCGAGGTGCAGCCACAGCACCCACGCGTACTGCCGCTGAGGTGCCACCAGTGGATCAGGTTAGAGCGTAGGCACCTGGTACACCGACTACAGCTGCTACTACTCCAACACTCCAGGAGACCCTGGACCAATTTATGAGCATGTATACTACTTTAGCTCGGGCGGGGTTGCTTCCACTCACTGCAGCTACATCTCAGGTCGGGGAAGAGGCCCAGACTCCCGCAGTCGTTACACCTGAGCAGCGAGTTCCCGTAGGGCAGGTTCCAGAGATTATTACTATGCCTCATGCCGCCCCAGTATAGCCCGGAGGTGGGGCAGCTGCCTCCGAGGACGAGCAGCGTAGATTAGAGAGGTTCAAAAATATGATCCTCCAGTGTTCAGTGGTTTGGCTACAGATGATGCATTGGGTTTTCTGGAGGAGTGTCATCGTATTCTTCATACCATGGGGATAGTGGAGACCAGCGGGGTTTCCTTCACTACTTTTGAGCTTTGTGGGGCCGCTTATGATTGGTGGCGCACGTATGAGTTTGATAGTCCAGATGAGTCTGCTTCATTGACCTGGACGTAGTTTTTGAGCTGTTTTTGAAGGAGTTTGTTCCCCAGAGCCTTAGGGATTCTTGGCGATCAGAGTTTGAGCGGTTGCGACAGGGCTCCATGTCAGTATCAGAGTATGCTATTAGTTTCACCCGTCTAGCCAGGCATGCACCAGCTTTGGTAGCCACGGTCCGGGAGTGAGTGCGGAGATTTATTGAGGGCCTTATTCCGTCGATCCGGTCCAGCATGGCCAGAGAGTTGAAGATGGATATACCTTATCCACAGGCGGTGAGCATTGCCAGGAGGATCGAGAGTATGCTCCCTAGAGAGCGGAGAGAGAGGGAGGCCAAGAGGTCTCGTGCGTCGGGCCATTTCTCTGGTGCCCGCACTTCAGCAGCCGGTCGTTTTGGCAGGGGTTATTCCGGTCGTCCAATTCATTCAGCATTGCCAGCAGCCGGTAGTACTCCAGCTTTTCCAGCACCTTAGGAGCCCTATTATGCTCCCCCAGTTTCCAGTGCGCCTCCTACGCGGGGTACCTCCAAAGGTCAGACTAGTGGTGGTGAGGTCGGTCAGTCACGGCCACCGCGTCCTCCCAGAGCTTGTTTTGAGTGCGGGGATACTCGCCATCTGGTTAGGGAGTGCCCCAGGCGTAGGAGAGGAGCACCTCCACAGTCTTCGCAACCTCAGCGTGGTTCACAGGGTCAGCAGGCCATCAATCCAGCCCCAACTGCCATTCCACCTGCCCAGCCAGCCAGGGGCGGGGATCAGGGTGCCAGAGGTCGTCCTCGAGACAGGGGTCAGGCAAGATTTTATGTTATTCCTGATCGCGCCGCAGCTGTTGCATCTGATTCTGTTATCGCAGGTATTATTTTGGTTAGTCGCAGAGAGGCATCGGTTCTATTCGATCCTGGTTCCATTTTTTCATACGTGTCCTCTTATTTTGCTTCACATCTGGGTGTGCCTCGGGATTCTTTAAGTGCCCCCATTTATGTTTCCATTCCGGTGGGAGATTCTTTGGCTGTGGACCATGTGTATCGGTCGTGCTTGGTTACTATCTGTGGTTTTGAGACCAGAGCGGATCTATTATTGCTCGGGATGGTTGATTTTGATATTATTCTTGGCATGGACTGGTTGTCGCCCCATTATGCTATTCTTGATTGTCACGCCAAGATCATGACGCTGGCTATGCCACGCATTCCACGTATTGAGTGGAGTGGTACTCTAGATCACACCCCTAGCCGTGTTATTTCCTTTCTCAAAGCTCAGCGTATGGTTGAGAAGGGGTGTGCTTCTTATCTAGCTTATGTGCGGGATGTCAGCATTGACACTCCTCCTATTGATTCCGTTCCATAGGTACGTGATTTCGGTGATGTATTTCTAGCTGATCTCCCGGGCATGCCGCCCGACAGAGATATTAATTTTGCTATTGACTTGTTGCCGGGCACTCAACCCATTTCTATTCCACTGTACCGTATGGCTCCTCCTGAGCTGAAGGAGTTGAAGGATCAGTTACATGAGTTATTGGGTAAGGGTTTCATTCGACCCAGTGTTTCGCCTTGGGGTGCTCCTATGTTGTTTGTGAAGAAAAAGGACGGTTCTATGCGTTTGTGTATTGACTATCGCCAGTTGAACAAAGTTACAGTAAAGAACCGGTATCCTTTGCCACGTATTGATTATTTGTTTGACCAGCTACAGGGCGCACAGGTGTTCTCTAAGATTGATTTGCGCTCTGGTTATCATCAGTTGAAGATTCAGGAGCCAGATATCCCGAAGACTGCCTTCAGGACTCGGTATGGTCACTACGAGCTCCTCGTAATGTCTTTCGGGCTGACTAATGCCCCAGCAGCCTTTATGCATTTGATGCACAGTGTGTTCAGGCCATATCTGGACTCGTTCGTGGTTGTTTTCATTGATGATATTCTAGTATATTCCCGGAGTCCGGAAGAGCACGAGCAGCATCTGAGGATAGTGCTTCAGACTCTGAGAGAGAAGCAGCTATATGCCAAGTTCTCTAAATGTGAATTCTGGCTGAGTTCAGTGGCATTTCTAGGCCACGTGGTGTCAAGCGATGGTATTCGAGTGGATCCGAGGAAGGTGGAGGCCGTGCAGAGTTGGCCTAGACCCTCCTCAGCTACTAAG
>JASVEL010014001.1:0-51033 GCA_032618575.1 Nicotiana noctiflora
TGGGGTAGTAAAAAGGGAGGTGTGACAACCTCTTCCACCCATTTGGACACATAGTCTACAGCAACAAGAGTGTACTTATTGCCATAGGAGCTGGCAAAGGGACCCATGAAATCTATCCCCCAGACGTCAAACATTTCCACCTGTTGGATTGGGTTCATGGGAATCTCGTGACGCCGAGAGATGTTCATGGTGCGTTGACATTCATTACACCCTTTCACCCACAAGTGTGCATATTTGATTCCCGTTGGCTAGTAGGAACCAGCCTCAAGTATCTTGGCAGCTTTTCGAACTCCTCCAAAATCGCCACCATATGCTGAAGCATGACAAGCCTGCAAAACAGAAGATTGTTCGATCTCGGGGATGCATTTCCGGATCATGTTATCAAGGCATAATCTAAACAGATAGGGCTCATCCCAATAATAAAGATGGCTTTCACAAAAAAATCTTTTCCTCTGAACCGATGACAGGTTGTGAGGAACAATACCACTGGCCAGGTAGTTTGCATAATCTGTATACCATGGCGCTTCAAGGAGAGTGGTAGCGAGCAACTGCTCGTCTGGAAAGATTTCCAGAATTTCTCCACTCTCTTTAACAATTTCAGCTCCTTCAAGTCGTGATAAATGATCAGCGACTTGATTTTCAGTGCCCTTACGGTCACGGATTTCAAGATCGAACTCTTGCAGAAGCAACACCTAACGAATTAGGCGCGGCTTAGAGTCCTTCTTTTCAATTAAGTACCTCGGTGCTGCATGGTCAGTGTATACTATTACCTTTGATCCTGTGAGATAGAACCTGAATTTGTCGAATTCAAACACTACCGCCAGTATTTCCTTCTGCGTCATAGTGTAATTCAGTTGTGCTCCACTCAGTGTTCTACTAGCATAGTAGATTGGATACATCAGCTTCTCCTTCCACTGGCCCAGCACTGCCCCCACTACATAGTCACTTGCATCACACATCATCCTAAATGGTTGCCCCCAGTTGTGGACAATAATGATTGGTGCTGTGACCAACCTCTTCTTCAGCTCCTCAAATGAAATACTGCAATCATCAGAAAATACAAAGGGGTGATTTTTTTCAAGCAACTTATAGTGGGGATTGGCAATTTTGGCGAAGTATTTAATGAACCTCCGATAAAAACCGGCATGTCCAAGAAAGCTTCTAATGGCTTTGACAGACGTTGGTGGAGGCAACTTTGCAATGACGTCAACTTTGGCTCGGTCCACCTCAATACCCTTACTCGAAACCTGGTGCCCCAAGACTATACCTTCTTGTACCATGAAATTGCACTTCTCCCAATTTAGCACCAAGTTGGTCTCCATACACCGTTTCAGCACTCTTGTCAGATTGACAAGAAATTCATCGAATGAATTCCCTATCACTGAGAAATCATCCATGAACACCTCCATGATATCTTCCACCATATCGGTAAATATTTCCATTATGCACCTTTGGAATGTGGCAGGTGCATTGCATAGGCTGAATGGCAGCCTCCTGAAGGCAAAAATGTCATATGGGCATGTGAGGGAGGTCTTCTCTCTATCCTTCGGGGCAATTGAGATTTGATTGTACCTCAAGTACCCATCCAAGAAGCAAAAGTGTGACCTCCCTGCCAATCTGTCGAGCATCTGGTTAATGAATGGAAGTGGGAAGTGGTCCTTACGGGTGGGTAGATTCAGTTTCCTGTAGTCCATGCATATCCTGCATCCGGTGATGGTTCTTGTTGAGATTAATTCATTGTTCTCATTTGGACAACCGCCATTCCACCTTTCGTGGGCACACATTGAACTGGGCTAACCCAGCTACTATCAGAGATTGGAAAAATAATTCTCGCGTCTAGCCACTTTATCACTTCTTTCTTCACCACTTCCTTCATATTCGGATTTAGTCTTCTTTGGTGTTCCTTGGAAGGTTTGTCCCCTCTTCCAGGAGAATCTTGTGAATGCAGTATGCGGGGCTGATCCCCTTTATGTCTGCCATGGTCCAACCAATGGCAGTTTTGCATTCTTTGAGTACCTGTATAAGCTTTTGAGCCTGCACATCTAGCAAACTAGATGATATAATAACATGTAAAGTGAAGTTTGGGCCTAGGAATTCATTCCTTAGATGAGCTGGTAATGGCTTAAGTTCCAGCTTTGCTGGCTCCTCAATGGATGATTTTGCTGGAGGGGACTCTCTCTTTTCTAAGTGTAGAGGTTCAAACTCCAACTCTTTATCCCAAAACCCCTTGCCTTCCAGAGATGGTACCCACTCTGCCAGACAATCACCATTTACCTCATCTAAGTTCATTAAGCATGCCTAAAGTGGATCTTCAGCTATCAATTCTACATCATCTATCTCCACTATCACATTTACTGCATCAATGAGAGAGCAATTCGCGAACTCACTAGGGCGCCTCATAGATTTTTGTACATTGAATATGATCTCCTCATCATTCAGCCTCATCTTGAGCTCCTCGGTCTCACAATCAATCAATGTTCTCCATGTGGCTAGGAATGGTCTTCCTAAGATTATAGAAATCTCCTCGTCCACCTTGCAGTCCAGAATCACAAAATCGGCGGGAAACACAAACTTCCCCACCTGAATGAGCACATCATCCAATATACCGAATGGACGCTTAACGTCCTGTCAACAAGCTGTAATAACATAGAAGTAGGCCTGGCTCTCCCGATGCCCATCCTCTTATAGATCAGCAAGGGCATAAGATTTATGCTAGCACCCAAATCACACAATGCCTTAGCAAAGGCAAAGTTTCCTATAGTGCACGGAATATTGAAGCTACATGGGTCAAATAGCTTCTCAGCTATGGGTCTCAATACCACTGCACAACATGTCTGTATAAGAGTCAAGGTGGCCAAGTCTTGGAAATCAAATTTCCGCGACATCAAGTCTTCCATCATCTTAGCGTACCCAGGAATCTCTTTCAAAGATTCAATTAATGGAATATTTACCTGGATTTGCTTGAGCATCTCGAAGAATCTCTTATATTGCTCCTCTTTTTGGTGCTTGGCCAACCTTTGGGGAAATGGGGCTGGAGGCCCCTTCTTCCCAATCACTTGGGATTTTTCTTTTTCTAGTACATATTCCACAACCGGCTATTCTACCAGTTCAGTTGCTTTCTCCATTTCCTGTTGCACATCATTATTTTCTGCTACTGCCTGGACTGTAACTTCTGTCAACCCGCTGGACTCATCCAGTTCAATGGGTACTAGAGTGAGTGTCTCAGCCTGCAAATTGCCTTTATCTCTTTCCGGCTCAGCATCAAGATCACTACCACTTATCAAATTAACTGCCATCAACTACTTTGGGATTTGATCCTTTGAGTTTGTTTGTGTGTCTGCAGGCAATGTACCTTGACAACAATTGTTAAGTGACATAGCAATCAGGCCCACCTGTACCTCTATATTCTTGATAGCTGCATCATGTGCATCTATCCTCTGATTGGTTTTGGCTTGTGACCCAATTACCTGTTGTATCATAGCTTCCAACCTTGCGAACCCATCGTCATGTCTACCCCCATGCTGTGGTGGAGGTGGATGATACCCCTGCTGCTGATTGTTGAAATTCTGAGGTCTAGGATATGGAGCCATGTTGTTGGGTGGCCTCATACCTGCTACATTATATTGTGGTTGAGGAGGCCTGTACTGCTGTGGAGCCTACTGACCCCAATTCTGGTTACCCTGTCGCTACCCTCCATAATTAGCCACATAGTTCATGTCTTCATGTTGATGATGATGTTCTTGGTCTGCAGCCCATGGATTACCTATGGGTTGGCTAATGCAAGATGTGGATAAACCACCATTAATAGTGTCTACAATATGAACATTCTGCTTGACCCCAGATTTTTCCAACTTTTTCGTTAGGATGCTCATTTGGGTCAATAAAGTAGCCATGTTCTCCTCCATAATATTGGAAGGATTCAGAGGTACAGAGTGTACCACTGGAGCTATAGGAGCATTCCTGGTCGTCCACCCGGAGTTCTGATCTATCTTATCAAACAAATTCTACCCTTCTCTCCAGGTCTTGCTCAGAAAAGCCCCACCTGCTGAGGCATTTACTATATTTTTCATGCTATTTGAGAGCACCATGTATAACCTTTGACCCAATATCTATTCGGGAACCCTATGGTGAGGACACATAACTAGCATACCTTTGAATCAGCCCCAAGTTTCATGCAATGTCTCCATTGGTTTCTGCTTGAAGCTCACAATCTCATCAATTTGCTGAGCTGTCTTGTTAGGTGAATGAAACTTGTTGTGGAATTGCTTGACTAACTCATCCCATGTTGCTATAGAGTTAATGGGGAGTGAGTTAAACCATACATGTGCAGCCCATGTAACTAAGAATGGAAATAGCAATAGTCTGATGGCTTCCGGTGTCACATTGGGCTACCTCTGCGTCTTGCATATAGAAATAAAATTCTTGAGGTGCTGCTATGGATCTTCAACCTGAGTCCTAGAGAATAGTTCCTTGTTTTGCAACAAGTGTGGCATGTATTAGTAATCTGGAACGACTCAGCTTGAATGGCTGGCACAATAATGGCAATTGCCAAATTATCAGTAGTTGGTTATGCCCAGTCGAACATAGCACCTTCATGCGCCTCCTGCTCCTCCTGTACATTCAACCCAGCTTTCTGGTTTGGGTCGTTTACGTCTCCCATATCAAAATGTAGTTTAAGTGGTTGCTGAGATTACTGAAGTTGTCTGATTGCCCTGTTACTTCCCCGGAATGTTTGCTCTGGTCTAAGAGTCCTTCAGTTAGTTCTCCAATCCTTGCAGATTTCCTAGGCATGCACTTGAGCATCCAATTCAACAACCGTCAAAATTTTCAATGTAGAGTGTGTAGAAAGCACCTTACTACACAAGAATCTTGTAGTTCTGTCAATGACAATTGATAATTCCGTTAATTCCCCAGCAACATCGCCAAAAATTGATTCACACCCAAATATGTCGTATAAAAGACAATGCGGTCGCTGTGAATATAATCCGGTCTATTATGTCCAGAGTCGATCCCACAAAGAACTAACCTATCAATTACGACTTCCAAAACCCAATAATACTCCTGAATCAGCTTCCCAAACTTTTGAATATAATTGTGGATGATTTCTAATAACTAACTTTCGCAAGAAACTAAGCACTTGAAGGAAATAATTGAATGTGATGTAAAGAATAAAGAGAAAGACTAAGGTATTGATTTCCCCTATTGATGGAATCCCTTCTGTTTATGCTCATACAAATGGTCAATATTTTATATCAATCATGAACTCTATTTCTACCGTAATTCTCTCCCGAGCAATTACAATAATTTACTATTGCACTCTTCCGAGCTACCCTAGCTAACTTTAATTTGAACAGTTCACTTTAGATTGCACCCAAGGTTTCGTTATTCCTAACCCCACCTTTATGCCTACAATTATAGATTCCGCCAATAATCTTGCTGTGGTGTTGTTCAACAATGTCCTAAATATGCATTCTTTTCCAAGTTATGCACACTAAATAGGCACAGCTAATTGAGGATTCTATCAATTAACTACAACAAGAACGAAGTTGAACAAATAGAAATCTAGCTAACAATTTGTAATCACATAACCCAGAAGTTCATCAATCAATAGGTTCCATCAAAACCTTAGATAAAGATTTAGCTACTCATAATCAAGAAAACAAGATAGACAATTGATTTCATAACCAAGAATTCAATGTAAAAAAAAGAGAGTTGTCAATCTGTATCCCATTCTTCAGGTATAGTTTTCTTTGATCACAGATCGACAGGTGATCCGTCCTTTCTCCCCCTTTCGTTGTTGAGAGAGTTCTCTCTTATTAGTTTACTTGCAAATGTTGTCAATAATACAATACTTGCCTCCTTTGGGCGAATCCTAATAATATATAGGGTTCTGGTTACACAACTTGCGTTTTGACATTTTAGCCCTTAAAAATCCTGACTTCTCCGCGGTTTAACCACGGTCGCGGTGGAACCGCGGTGGAACCGCGGTGGAATGAGTCTTCTGAATCTTCAAACATCCGCAGGCCTGTTCTACTGCAGTTCTACCGCGGTTGCGGTGGAACCGCGGCCAAACAGTGCATCGAATTCTTCTGGCTATTTTCAGCACAAATTCTTGACTTGTTCCACACTTGGCCTTTTTCACCATGTTTTGACTCCAAAACTGCTCTTTTAGTCTTCATTAGCTCATGTGTACCTATAACATACTAAAAACACTAATAAGAGCATTTTTCAACATAAACAATATCAAAACAACAATAATGTGTGATTATTTAGGGCATAAATATAGTCAAATTCACCTATTATCAACCTAGGATACTCTAAGCAGGCTGGCTGTGAAGATCTAAATGAACGACCTCGACTCTACTGACTCTGGCCTCTTGACTAAGTATCGCTGGAACTACCTCCTCCACAAGGCCTCTTGTCCTCTCTCTTTTCTTGCCCTCGGCGATGGTCTGTCTCAATGTCATGAGCTATATCAATTGCATCCTCAATTGAATGACTTATGACACTCTCTCGGGTCATCAAGATATGAATAGTATAATTAAGTCAACCCACAAAGCGCCTGATACTCTCCCAATCAGTAGGAACCATTCATGGTGCATATTTGGCTAACTCAGTAAACCTCACCTCATACTTTGACACTGTTATATCCCCCTGATGGAGCCACCCAAATTGCCTGCGTAACTCCTCCCTCAGAGATCGGGGTATCCACTTATTCAGAAAAATAGTGGAGAACTCCGGCCATGTCAATGGTGCCGCACCTGCCGCCCTACGGCGCTCATAATCTTCCCACCATGTGAAGGCTATTCCTTGAAAATTGAAAGTAGTAAGGGATACACCACTCGACTCAAGAATCCCAAATGTATAGAGCATACGACGACACTTTTCGAGAAAGCCTTGGGCATCCTCACTGAGAGTACCACTGATTATAGGAGGTTAAAGTTTGCTAAACCTCTCAAGACGACGGTGCTCGTTGTCTGGCATCACTGGGACCCTGTCAACCTAAACCTGAATAACCGGCTGAACTGGAGCCGCTAACTAGACAGGTGGTGCCTCAGGTGTTTGAAGACCTTGCACTACCTGCTCTGGAGTTCAAGCTGCGGGGGGTCTAATGAACACCCCCGTTCTGGGATGTAGCTGCTAAAGTGGAGGCTGAGACTGCCTGAGCCAGGCTAGTGCAAATTGTCAATATCTGAGCTAGGGTCTCCTGAAGACCTGTGATCAGATAGCCACATCTGGTGCCTGAACAGGTGCTGCTGGGACCTCTACAACTGGAGGCTGATCTAGAATGGGGACAGCTGGTGGGTCAATTGGTACTGCCCCAGCTGCTCTACCCCTACCACGACCACGACCGCGTCCACGGCCTCTAGAAGGTGGCAATGGTGGTCATCCGCCTCGTCCTATAGCACGAGTCCTCGCCATCTACGAGAGAATGGAATACCAAAGTTCAGTTTCGGAAACAACAAAGTCGCACAACATGAATTTCAAGAATTTGAAGTTTTCCTAAATGATTCTGCAGCCTCCCGAGGATAAGTACAAATGTGTCTGTACCGATCCGCGAGACACTACTAAACGACCTCATAACTCACGAGACCTGATAACCTAGGCTCTGATACCAACTTGTCACGACCCAAACACCGATCGTGATGGCGCCGAACACATTGCTAGGCAAGCCCGACCATTTCCTGATAAGCAGGTTAATTATTAATTAACAATGTGCCATTAAATGACAAATACCTGTTTCCATGACAATAACAATGACAAGTGCGGAACTAAAAGCAACAGAATAACAGCCCCAATTGATCCAATGTCACAAGTCTAAGTCTTTAACAATGGAGTACATCTTATACAATCTGAGTGTAATTAGAATAAACAAAAGATAGATAGAGGGAGGGAGAGATCGGGTTCTGCGAATGCCGGTAGCTACCTCGATATCTCTTAAGCACTGGACGGACAACAATGTAGAGCTCAGGTGCCCTCCTAGATCCCTATATCTGCACACAAGGTGCAGAGAGTACAGTGAGTACTTCCAACTCAGTGAGTAGTAATAATATATAACAACTGACAGTAAGAACACCTGTAAGAACACTAAACAATTCTAAGGACAACTATACAGGTAACTATCTCTAAAGTGGTAAGTCTGGTTCCAGTCTACTACTATGTCACACCGATCCAACACTTATCAAACACTGCAGCTCAATCCTCACTTATTTTGTTGTGGTGTGAAGCCCTATATATATATATATATATATATATATATAATATTGCGGTGTGCTGCCCGATCCAATATATATACTGTTGCGCCGTGCAGCCCGATCCAATATAATAGCTATAATGCTGCAGCGTGAAGCCCAATCAAATAATATATAACTACGTGCACTGGATGTGTGCAGACTCTAGAGGGGCTCGTTCAGCCCAAGTGCTATAATACTGTATCGGGCAGTCCGATCCACATATATATATCACTGCGGCGTGCAGTCCGATGTGTGTGTATATATATATATATATATACATTACTGCAGCGTGCAGTCCGATCCATATATATTTATATATCATATATAATACTGCGGCGTGCAGTCCGATCCAATACATATATATGTATATCCTGCTGCGGTGTGCAGCCCGATCCAATATTTATATCAATACCTGCTATGGGTCCTTGTCCCCTATCAGTCAATATAGACTTGGCCTCTCGGGGCCACTTAGCTAGAACAGGGTATTCAACCCTAGGTATTCTCACTTAGAGTACACTTCTAGTACTGGTTCATGTCATGTTGTACATCTAAGAGTACGACTGAGAGTATGTGTTAAACATTATATAGGGGTCATTTAGCTCCACAGGCTTCCCTAAGATTCTACAGATCGGCACAAGGCCCCAAACGTGGCAACTAGCCCAAATTTACGGATATAAGCTCAGTCTCAGTCAATATGTATAGTGAACCAACAGTCGGGATGGACTAAGTCCGAACCACAATCAAAATATCACCACACTCAACACGCAACGCGTGTTTCATCTCAACATAGCACTGTATAGTGCAAATACAGTGTTTCAAACCCTCAGTATATCGTTCGTTACTACCACTCACCTCGAACTGGGAAAAGTCCTAGTTCGCCTTGAGCCTTCCTCGCAAATCGACTTCCTCGGGTGCCAAATCTGATCAAAACCAATAAGAATACATCAAAATAGGCTAATGAATCATAACCCAATCGAAAGGACTTGAAAATACCAAAAAACACGAAGCTGCCAAAACCCAAGCCCCGGGACCGCTTCTCAAAAAATTACGAAAGTCACATTTTCAGAATCCTTATGTTGCCACGAGTCCGTGCATATGAAATTTATCAAAATCAGACTTCAAATGAGCTACCAAATCATGATTTTACATAGCGAAAATCCAAGCCTTAACTTCCTCAATTTATACCCAATTTTAGAGAATTAATGGAAGATTCTTCAATAAAATGATGTATTAGGACCCCGAGACTTACCTCCAATCACTTCCCGATGAAATCCCCTTCAATTTCTATCACTTAGCTCTCAAGGTACTCAAAAATGGAGGAAAATATCAATGAAATCGGGACTAAAATGTTTCTTAAAATCCTTTTGTCGCCCAGGTCTTATACAATGCGATTGCACACCCTCAATTGCGCGCATAGAACAAATTTCACACTTCAAAAATTCCTCTTATGCGATCGCACTCCTTTCTTGCGATCGCATAGAACAAATTCCATCCAAGGACCCTAGGTCAAAAATATACTATGTGATCGCACACAATGCCATGCGATCACAGAGAAAAGGTCACAAAGTTATGCGATTGCAACCCCTGCTATGCGATCACATAGAACAACCAAGAAGCCCACTTTCATCCTTCCATGCGATCACAACATCGCCTATGCGATCGCATAGAGCATTCATCTGCAATAAAAACCAGCAACCATCAAACTTTCAAAAATGATAGAATTGATCTGTTTGGACCCCCGGATTCACCCCGAGGCCCCCTAGACCTCATCGAAAACAACCAACCTACTCCAAAACGCGATACGAACTTGTTCCAATCGTAAAAATACATGCTTAAACACGTAAATCATCAAATTAAGGCGGATTCAAGCCTAAGTTTCAACTAAAACTTCCGAAACCAATATCCAATCAAAAACCCGACCAAATGATGTCTGAATGACCTGAAAATTTGCAGATATATCAAAAATCACCTAACAAAGCTACTGCAACTATCGAAATTCCTTTCGGACTCTCCGATCAAATTCTCACCTATCGATCGGATTTCGCCAAAATTCCAATTTTACCAATTCAAGCCTACTTCTACACCGGACCTCCAAATTCAATTCTGATCGCTCTCCTAAGTCACAAATGATCCCCGAAGCTAACCGAACCACTAAAATTCAATTCGGAGCCCTCTAACTCAAAAGTCAACATCTAGTTGACTTTTCCAAACTCTTCCTTCATCAAAGAGACTATTTGTCTCATTTCCTACCAAACTCGATCCGAATTAACTCAAATACACCAAACACATATATTGAAACACGAACAAGCGTATAATTGAGAAAATGGGATGATAACTCACGTGAAGGGCGGACCGGGTCATCACAGTCAACTTCAGGTTGACTTTTCTGAAACAAGCTTTATTCTAAGAGGCTATATGCCGTATTTTCAACCAAATTCAATCCTAATTCAAACGATAGACCCTAATACAGAAATAGAAACATGAAAAAACATAATAAGGGATTAAACAAGGCAGTAAGTCTCGTGACGATGGGTTGGGTCCTCACATCAGTACATATCTTGTACCTCACTTCCCTCGAATCGTTCTAAAACATCTTGAATAAACAAAAATGTGTCACCGGAACCCTAGTTACTGTGTACACTACCTCATTTAAACCATGCCAACATCTCACCATAGGCACCCCATGACGTCCTAAGCCCTTTACCGAAATCCTTAAGTCTTAAAGACTACTGAAAAAACCCAAAAAATGTCAAAGAAAGGTATGTCGGTGACCAAAGGCTCAAGAAATCACCAAAATTCCTCAGATATTGGAAAAAACTAGAAGAAAAGAAAAGAAAAAATATAAGAAAAAGAAGAAATAAAGGCTGCCCAAAGAAAGCTAAGTTTTCTTACTCCTTTTTCTATACTTGCATGTATTGTTTTTCCTATTTGTTTTTTGATTCTTGATGATATAATATTTTTAGGCTTTCTAATTATTACTTTTAATTTTGTTCGTTAAACTTGATATTGTTTTGACTAAAAAGAGATAAAAATCATAATTAATAATTCTTTTTGATATTAGTCATAGGGTTAAATAGATTTTGATAACTTTTCAATATTACTGATTTCTGTGTGGATTTTTCTGAAATTAATATTGATAATGAATAATCTGACTAAAATTAGGGTTTGATAGAATTAATGATTAGATTTTGATAGTTTTTTTAGAATTTTTCAATTCTGTAAATCATTAGTTCTTAGTTTTGATTCTGAAGTTGATTATAAATAATTTTCTTTTGTTTTGAATTGTTAGTTTAATTTGATTCGATTGGTTATAGCTGTTTTTGAAATTAATCAAATTTATTGGGGGTTAAAGGGTAAAGAACAGTAGGGCTATTTGGTGAATTCAAGTCCTATTCAGGGGTATTTAGGGTACAATAAAGGGTTTAAATGTAATAAATCTTAGGAGTTAGGGATAATATGGGCATAATAAAATGGAAGTTCAGCGAATACTTAATAGAAGTGGGGCAAAAGGGGAATTTCATAGAAAAAAATATTCTAGAAAGGGAACATGGGTAATTTTGCATAAATAAGGGGTAATAATGGATTAATTAATAAAACAATAAGGACACAATAGAAATAAAATGGGGACTATTGGGTAATTTCTAAAGTTTTGAATTTTCCTCCCTTCAAACTCTATAAATAGCTCTCCATAGGTCTCTTTCAACAAGTTATGGAAAACTGAAAGTACTCTAAAAAAATTATTACATTCATTCTCTCAAATTGTTGATCTACATCTCTTCCAAATACAAAAACTGTGACGACCCGACCCGTCATCTCGATAATTACCACCCCCTTATCCCCTCAATATATTGTTTTATGTTTCTATATCTGTGTTCGAGTCTATCAGGTGAATTGGGATTAATTCTGGTTGAAATTAAAGCATGTAGCCTTTTAGAGTGAAACTTGTTTCTTAAAGGTCAACATGAAGTTGACTATGTGGTTAGAAGGCCGGGAATCAAATTCCGATTATTTGGTTAGCTTCAGGAGGTGATTTATGACTTAGGGGAGCGATCAGAATTGAATTTGAAGGTCCGGTGTAGAAATAGGCTTGAATTGACTAAGTTGGAATTTTGGTGAAATGCGATCGATTGGTGAGATTTTGATTCGGGAGTCGGAATGGAATTCCAACAATTGTAGTAGTTTCGTTAGGTGATGTTTGATATGCCTGCAAATATTCAGGTCATTCGGACATCGTTCGGTCGTGTTTTTGATAGAATGTAGGTTTTAGAAGTTTTGGTTGAATCTTAGGCTTGAACCGGCCTTAATTTGATGATTCATGTGTTTGAGGGTGTGCTTTTATTATTGGAACAAGTTCGTATGATGATTTAGAGTGGATTTGTATTTTTGGTTGAGGTCCCGGGGGCCTCAGGATGTTTTCGGAGGGTGAAACGGATGAATTTTGATGTTTGTAACTGCTGGTATTTGTTGTAATAGTTGTTTTCGCTTCTGCAGATGGGGCACCGAAGAAGCGGAAAGGAGATCGCAGGAGCAAGCTTAGAGTTGGCCAGTGAATATTTCCGCAGAAGCGGACAACAGGTCGCAAGGGCGGAACCGCAGACACGGGAAATGTTCCGCAAAAGCGGAAATGAGCCTGTTGGGTAGACTCGCAGAAGCGGAAGGAAATCCGCTTAAGCGGACTTGCAGGGGCGTGATTCATACCACAGAAACGGTCTTGGACTATAACATGGGTCACAGAAGCGACCAATAAACCGCAGAAGCGGTCTCGCTGAAGTGAGCCATATATCGCAGAAGCGAAAAGTGACTTCAGTTTAATGAACATTAAGGGTTCGAAATTTCAGAACATTTAACTCATTTGGGGCTTCTAACTAAGAGGCAATTTTGGAGATTTTGAGGAGAAAATTGAGGGAATTCATCAGGTAAGCACTCATGGACTCTACTTATGTTAATATATTGATAAATTATGGAGTTAACCTCGGAAATTGGAAGAATTAAGGTGTATCAATGGGGGATTATCGCTCTAAGCTTGGGTTATTGAAAATCAATGATTTGAATGGGCAAACAGAGTTCAATTTTGATAAACTTTATATGTATGGACTCGTGGTGAGATGAGGATTCTGAAAATGTGACTTCTGTAATTTTTTGAGAAGCGGACCCGAGGGTCAGGCTTTGGCAACTTCGTGTCTTTGGGTGTAATTCAAGTTATTTCGATTGGGTTATGTTCCTTTAGCCTATTCTGATGTATTCCTATTGGTTTTGATCAGATTCTGCACCCGTGGAGGTCGATTCTCATGGCAAGGGCACTGCGGGCTAGTTTTCGAGTCGAGTCAAGGTGAGTAATGGGTATTGGTGATGACCTGAGGGTTCGAAACCCTGGTATATCACTATGTAACGCTGTATTGAGGCGATTGGGGAATATGGCTTAGTCCGACTGTGTAATATTATACTGTGTTGTTGGCTATAATTGAGCTGGTAAACCTCCTACTTGGATGGTTGTGGATATCTTTGGGCTGTGGGCCAATTATTTGGATCCCGTGATGATCGTTATCATTGCTTCTAGGATTATAGCATGTTATCTTGATATCGGTCATGAGCTAAATATTGTCTAAAATGGTTTTCCAAACCTTGGTATTTTTGAACACTATTTTCTACTTGTATTGATAAAAAGAGATTTCAAAATGATATTTACTGTGCCTGTTAGGCTTGCATTGCATGTCGCTGGATTGATAGTGGATCGGGCTGCGCGCCGCAACATATCACTGATATTGCACTTGAGCTGTAGGGTCCCCTCCGGAGTCTGAACAATCACAATGAGCATGAGTGCCCAAATGAATCGGGCTACACACCGTAGCGGTCATGTTCATGCATCTGCATTGCATTTAGATATACTTGTTGTACTGTTTAGCTGATATTGCCGATTCTGAGACTATTAATGTTAGAAATGATAAAAGAGCTTATTATATAGCCTTACTTAGTGCAACATTGGGTGTCCTTATCTTCACTGTCTTACCCGCACTTATTACCACTTAGTTGGAAGTACTCACACTATTCCCTGCACCTTGTGTGTAGATCCAGGTACATCGCAGCATGGCTGATTCCCGAGTTGATTCAGTGATCATTCCGGACTATTGAGGTAGCTGCTAGCGTACGCAGGACCTGACATTTCCTTCTATCTTTAGTTATATTAGACTTTTCCGTATTTTGCCAGATACAGTTATTCTCTGTATTTCTATTATGTTCTTGGTAGAGGCTCATGGCTTATGACTCTAGATCTGTGGGAGATATTATACTATGTTGGGTTCATTTTGCAATTTATGCTAAAGTACCGTACCCTTTTTACTGTGAAATGGTGCTTTTAAAGTAAATTAAGAGCTGATAGCAAGGTATTGCATGAGATTGGTCAGGCTGGCCTAGCAATGTGCTGAGCGCGATCACGACCGGGTTTTAGGGTCGTGACAAAAACCTTAGAAAATTATCAATAAGTCATAAAAATATCACTGTTTCATTGATTCTAATTCAAAATTCAAGTTGTACTTCTCTTCTATTTGGTTTTGGCGATAAAAATACTGCTGAAATTGAATTGTGTTAAGACAAGTGTTATTCTGCTGTTTGATCTATTATTTGCTGGGTTTAAGTCAGTTGATTTCGAAGCTGTGGTTAATTGCTGTCGATCTCCTATTGCTGATCATTGTTTCTGTTATTTCAACTTAGAATCTCATCAATTTTTCCATTCATTTCTAGGTAGACTTCTAATACCTATAGATGTAGTTACAAGTCGAAGAGATGAAGTAAAAATGTTCATTTAACATTTCAAGTTACTTTTATATTTTCAGTGAATGTGATCTAAGTATAATTTAGCTAGAAATACTTATATTCATTAGGAATAGTTAACTGTAATAATGTTGTGGATTACTCTATTATCACATTCAATCTGTATTTGCGCTATATCTATAATAGGATTGTAATAAAACTCAAAACTGATAATATTAGAAAAGTAATAGTTAGATCTAGAAATCGATTTATGAACTTAGATTTTGTACATAATAATAGATTTCTGAAATGATAAGTAAATCTGAAGTGTATTTTTAGCTAAGTTGTATGAGTTTATAATTGCTTCGCTTTGAAATTTTGATACATGTGAAGTGATTGAAATTATATAATTAGGCATGTGTTCACGTTCTTACTTCAAGTTTAATTTTGCAAATTTCGTTTCATTTTTTCTTTTGATAATAAATAAAAGGAATGTCACCAGTAGTTAAATATAAAGGGCCGACCCAGTTCAATACCCACTTCGTGAGTGTATGGGGAAGAGAATACTCTAGGCAGCCTTCCCCCTGCTTTGCAGAGAGGCTGATTCGAACCCGCGACCTGACACACCAAGGCAAGCAAGCTTAAATATGTGAACTAATATGATTTTGAGACTAGAATTTGAGAAATCAATAGTTCATTAGTTTGAGTTTCATTTGGAAACGTTTCAGTGAATATTAGTACAAATTTGAATTGAGGTTGTGCCTAGTTAAAGTTCAAGGATGGAGAATACATTTGCGGATGGTTTGGAGACTCAGTGCCCTCGTAAATGGCACAGACCACGTTCTGGTGTTGTGTCCAGTTAACCCCAATTTATGACTGGACTGCTTCGTGTTTGTTTGGACTATTAGTTTTAAAATGATTATGTTCAAGACCTAAGTTATTTGAAGATATAAATTTGTATGAACTTGTAAACTCTAAATACAGTAGTTTTTTTTTAATAGTGATAATCAATTAAGATTTTTTTTATTTGTGTGAGACAATTAAGAAATAGAAATTATAGCTGCTCAGGATTACCTTTTAACAAAAAAAAAATAGAGATGAGCCTCACAAAAAGCCAAAAGTAAAATTTTGGGGCCCTCAATAATTGCTCACAAATATTATTATAATTGGAAGGACTCTTTAGCGAATTCCACAATCTTTCCCAAAGTTTATTAACATGAAGATGCTTAGGGCACGTTTTATAATAATATTACTTTCTTAACTACGAGTGCACACTTGTGTGACCCAAATCCAAATCTCAACGAAGTCAAAATGTATTAAAGGCCACAAGCGTACTGGTACGGTGTGGTCCGAAATACATTTTCATGACGTTACAGTTCTTGTAAAAATTCAACAATAAAAGCGGGTTATTAATAAAAGGTACATATAAATAGAATATATATAGAAATCAGATAAAATCAAATACAACAGTTGAGCGACCGAGCTAGAACCACAGAATTCAAGAGTGCCTAACACCTTCTCCCGGGTTAACATAATTTCTTATCTGCATTTCTGGTTCGCAGACTGTTAACATAGTCATATTTCCTTGGTTCGCGATTCAATCGGTGACTTGGGACACCATTAATCTCCCAAGTGGCATTTCTGAAATAATATAATAATAAATCTCGTTCCGACTATACTTTAATTGGGAAAACTCCTTTATTTCGTACCTTCACAGGGTGTATAAAAACTTCGGTAAAAAGGATGTGTGACAGCTCTGGTGACTCTTCTAGGGATAAGAAAGCTAGAACTTTGGTAAAAAATAGGTGTGACAGCTCTGGCAACTCTCCTAGGGATAAGAAAGATAGAACTTCTGTTTAGGTTTAAGAATTCCAGCTCTGAATAATTGTTGTTTTTGTTTATATATGATTTCCTTATATGTTCATGATTAATGTACTAAATGTTTACCGCTTTGATATTATTTCAACTATATATAAACTGTGCCGAAAACCATTCTCTTCTCATCTCCAGGGATGTGCTTACTAGTTGAGATTCTGTGACGACCCAAAGGGTCATCACTTATTTAATTAATCATTTCGAGCTTTCCGAGGCCTTGAAAACCTCATTCTATGTTGCCTCGATTTACGTGCACGATCCGAGCATGTAGCCGGAAAGATTTTGTGATAGAAAATATGAATTCTATGAGAAATTTGGATAAAAATGATATTAATATTGATATGGTTGACTTCGGTCAACATTTTTGGTAAACGGATCCGGACCCGAGATTTGATGGTCCCGAGAGGTCCGTAGGAAAATATGGGACTTGGACATGCGTCCGGAGTCGAATTCCGAGGCCTAGAGCCCAAGTTATGAATTTTTATGTGAAATTGTTTTTGATGCAATTATTAAAGGAAATAAATTAATTAACCTTGGTATCGGACTCGTATTTTGGTTCCGACGCCCGGTACAAGTCTTAAATATTATATATGTGATTTCAGTAAAGTTTGGTGACATTTGGATGTCGTTTGAGATGTTTTGGACCTTGAGTCCCAAGTTTGAAAGTTTTGAAAACTAAAGGTATGAAAATCATGCATTTGAGGCTTGATTTGATGAAAACGAGGTGATATTGGCGATGTGATCGCACGAACAAGTTCATAATGTGTTTTTGAGGTTATGTGCATATTTGGTTTGGAGCCCCGAGGGCTCGGGATAGTTCGCAAATGCGAACTCCCCACTATTCTGCAGAGTTCGCAAATGCGAACAATAGTTCGCAAATGCGAACTCCCCCCTACTGTGCCTGTGTTCGCAAATGCGAACTATAGTTCGCAAATGCGAACTAGACACTATTCTGCCCGGGTTCGCAAATGCGAACAATAGTTCGCAAATGCGAACCTCCCCATATTTAGCCCTTGTTCGCAATTGCGAACAATAGTTCGCAAATGCGAACTTCCCAATTTTGCCTTGGCTTCGCAAATGCGAAGAAAAGTTCGCAAATGCGAACTTCCCACCCTTAGCTTATTTTTCAAACTCCAGAAATTGGTCGGGGTTCGCAATTGCGAACCCATGTTCGCAAATGCGAACACAGAGACCTGAAAAACACGAATTTCAGTCATTTCTTCACATTTTACAAAAACCAAAACACCCATTTGCGATTCTTCAAGGATTTCTTCTTCATCAAAACGATTGTAAGTCACTTTTTACTTAATTCTTTCAATTCCTAACATCATTAAACATGTTTTTCATAAGAAATCAAAGATTTTCATGGTAAAATTCTTGTTTTTGTTAGAAAATAGGGTTTTTCATAAATTGGGGAATTGGACCTCGAATTGAGGTCCGATTTTGAAACAAATTATATACATGAACTCGTGGGGGATGGGTAACCGGATTTTGGTCCTAACCCCGAATTCCGACCATGTGGGCCCGGGGTTGAAATTCACTATTCATGGCAGAATGTTGTAAAAGTTGTATTTGGTATTAAGAATTTGTTTGTTGAGTAGAATTGATGATACTAAATCAATTGTATATAGACACGGTTGGATTGGAGCCAAATTGAAAGAAAGGACATTTCCACGGAGTGAATTGTTCATAAGCATTCGAGGTAAGTGTTTGTTCTATCCTAGCTTGAGGGAATAGGATTATGTGTTATGTGTTATGTGATCGAGTGCGGTGTATGGGCTCTGTGGTGACGAGCATCCATACACCGGCGTCTAGTATGACCGTGAGTCGTTGGAAAATGATATTTTGAGATATATTACAGGTGAATTGTTATTGTTCTCCCTTGTTGGGACTTGTTGTGAAGATAATTATTGATTGCCCTTGATGGGACGATTTATGAATTGATGTTTCTTTCTCTGCCCTTAATCGTGATTGTTATTTGGGTGAGGAAGAGTGATAATGCACGAAGGGTGATGCCGTGCCATGTTTATTTATTTATGCACGAAGGTTAATGCCGTGCCATGTTTATTTATTGATTATGCACGAAGGATCATGCCGTGCCCTGTTATTGAACCATGTACGAAGGATCATGCCGTACTATGGATGTGAGGATGAGAGTAAAAGCACGAAGGGTGATGCCGTGTACTTTATTTGTTTGTTTGGTGAGGATGAGAGTAAAAGCACGAAGGGTGATGCCGTGTACTTTATTTGTTTATTTGGTGAGGATGAGAGTAAAAGCACGAAGGGTGATGCCGTGTACTTTATTTGTTTATTTGGTGAGGATGAGAGTAAAAGCACGAAGGGTGATGCCGTGCAATTGCTTGCTATTTCTTGAAGTGATATAATTCGTGTTTACATTATACTTTGTTTTCTTTGTGAAATTATTAATCTGTGGTTAATTGTTGAATTCTTTAAGATATTCCTTATTGTGTTATTACTTGATTATGTCTTGTTATTTTGTGGTACACATATATATATATTGAATTGCACAGGTTTATGTGAGTGTCTGGTCCTAGGCTTGTCACTACTTCGCCGGGATAGGCCGGGCACTTACCAGCACATGGGGTCGGTTGTGCTGATGCTACACTTCTGTGCGTTTTTGCACAGGTCCAGGTTACGATCAGGAGCAGCAGCAGCAGTAAATAGATTGCGTGGGAGTTGATCACATTTGAGACCGAGGTAGCTTGCAGACGTCCGCAGGCCCGGCGTCTCTTTCTTTATTTATGTTATTAGCTGTAGTCTCTTTGTTCCGAGACAAACAGAATTATGTTATATTTCTTTCAGACTTTTATGTGTAGTATTCCATAGTAGTTCGTGAGTTGGTGACTCCACGTCTTGGGTAGAGGATTTCAGTATGATTTTCACCTTGTGATTTGTTATTTCCATTTCGATAAAGTATTCCGCATTTATTTAATTAAAATTGTGTTAAAAACAGGAGAGTATGAATACAGTGGCTTGCCTAGCTACCACGAGTAGGCGCCATCACGATCCCGATATTGGGGGAAAATCCGGGTCGTGACAAGTTGGTATCAAAGCTCTAGGTTACATAGGTCTCACCACTCACGAACAAACTTAGTAGAGTTTGAGAGGTAGGTACGGAGACGTCCGTACTTGTCCTTCAGAGTCTATTGAGTTAGGAAAAAGTCTCTCATTTGTTCTTTCTTGTCGTGCGACTTGTTCCTCAATTACTCATTGAATTTCTATTCTGTCCTTTCGCAGATGGTGAGGACACGCGCTTCTTCGTCCGCCGACCAACAGCCCTAGCCCTAGGCAGTTCCTTTGAGGGGCAGGGGCCAAGGCCGTATCAGAGGCCGTGGTAGGGGTAGAGCTCAGCCCCAGGCAGCTACCCGAGAGGTGGAGCCTCATATTGAGATTGACGAGGAGGTTCCGGTTCCAGCAGCTCCAGTGGGCCCAGCTCAGGTCCCAGGAGAGGCTTTGATTACCCGGATCTCCGGGATGCTTTGGTCAGAATAGCGGGATTTATGGACAGCATTGCCAGTGCGGGTTTATTATCAGTTGCCCCAGCCACTTCTCAGGCTGGAAGAGGGGCCCAGACTCCTATTGCTCATACTCCGGAGCCAGTAGCTCCTCAGCCTCAGGCACCAGTAATTCAGCCAGCTGTGGCCACTCAGTCAGGTACCACAGCTCATGCCGGCGATGGAGCGGCCATGACTTCCGATTCGTTATGGAGGCTTGATCGGTTCTCCAAGCTATTTACCACTACATTCAGTGGAGCCGCATCGGAGGATCCTCGGGACTTCTTATTCAGTTGCCATGAGATTCTCAAGACTATGGGGATTGTGGAGACAAACGGAGTTGACTTCTGTACCTTCAGGCTTTCAGGATCCGCCAAGACTTGGTGGAGGGATTATTGTTTGACTCGACCACCAGGGTCCCCGGCTTTATCATGGGATCAGTTTGCAGAGCTATTTCTAGAGAAGTTTCTCCCTGCTACTCAGCGGGATGCACTTCGGAGGCAGTTTGAGCGCCTCCAGCAGGGCACTATGACGGTCACTCAGTATGAGACGAGATTTATCGACTTGGCTCGTCATGCAGTGGTGATACTTCCCACGGAGCGGGAGAGGGTCCGCAGATTTATAGATGGGCTTAATCAGCCGATTAGACTCCAGATGGCTATGGGTGTGGGAAGTGACATATCATTTCAGGAGGCAGCCAATGCAGCACGCAGAGTTGAGATGGCTCTCGCTAGAGGAGGCGGTTATTCTTCGGATAAGAGGCCTCGTCATTCGGGTAGGTTTGGTGCTTCTTCCTCTGGTAGCAGAGAATCCTTTGATAGAGGCCAGTCCTCCAGGCCTTTTCATTCCGCCCTTCAGGCTTCACAGGGTGGATCAGGTGATCGTGGTTCTCGGGGGCATTATTCAGACCAGTCTCCTATTAATGCTCGGCCTCTTCAGAGTGTTCGTGGAGGCCATTCAGGTCGTCAGGGCCAGCAGCCCTATCAGTCTAAGAGTTGCTACGGTTATGGCGACCCAGGTCATTTTATCAGGAATTGCCCTATAGCAGCGGGCAACTCTCGGCAGCGAGGTCCTCGTCCTATGATTCAGGCCCCAGCTGACCCTCAGCCTGCCCAGCCAGCCAGAGGCGGGGGTAGAGATTATAGAGGTGGAGGTCGAGACCGTAGAGGTGGAGACCGTCCGGCGAGAGGTAGAGGTCAGCCAGTTGATGGTCGTCCTAGAGACGCAGCTCAGAGGGGAGGTGCAGATCCCCGATTCTATGCTTTACCGGCCAGGCCAGAGGCAGAGGCATCAGATGCTGTGATTACAGGTACTATTCTTGTGTGTGGCAGAGGTGCTTCGGTATTATTTGACCCTGGATCTACCTATTCCTATGTGTCTTCCTACTTCGCACCGTATTTGGCTGTGCCCAGCTATGCTCTGGATATTCCAGTTTATGTGGCTACGCCAGTGGGTGACTCTATTGTAGTCGATCGGGTGCATCGTTCGTGCGTAGTTATATTTGGGGGTCTTGAGACCCGTGTTGATCTGTTGCTTTTGGATATGGTAGATTTTGATGTCATATTGGGGATGGACTGGTTGTCCCCATACCATGCTATTCTTGATTGTCATGCTAAGATTGTCACCTTAGCCTTGCCAGAATCACCCCGATTAGAGTGGAAGGGTACCTCAAGCCACTCCGTTCGCACTGTTATTTCCTATTTTAAGGCTCGACGTATGGTCGAGAAGGGGTGTCTAGCTTATTTGGCTTATGTTCGTGATTCCAGCGCAGAAGTTCCTTCCATTGAGTCGGTCCCTATTGCACGGGAGTTTCCGGAGGTTTTTCCTTCAGACCTGCCGGGCATGCCACCCGACAGGGATATTGATTTCTGTATTGATCTGGCACCGGGTACTCGGCCCATCTCTATTCCACCCTATCGTATGGCCCCGCCGGAACTAAAAGAGTTGAAAGATCAGTTGCAGGATCTTCTTGAGAAGGGCTTTATCAGGCCCAGTGTTTCCCCCTGGGGAGCACCTGTGTTATTTGTAAAGAAGAAGGATGGCTCGATGCGGATGTGTATTGATTACCGACAGTTAAACAATGTGACTATCAAAAATAAATATCCACTGCCGAGGATTGATGATTTGTTTGACCAGCTCCAGGGAGCGAGGGTATTCTTTAAGATAGACTTGAGATCAGGCTACCATCAGCTGAAGATCAGGGCGGCTGACATTCCTAAGACGACCTTTCGCTCTAGATATGGGCATTATGAGTTCTTGGTCATGTCCTTCGGGTTGTCCAATGCCCCAGCAGCATTCATGGAGTTGATGAATCGGGTATTCAGGCCTTACTTAGATCTATTCGTGATAGTATTCATAGATGGCATCCTGGTATACTCCCGCAGCCAGGAAGAGCACGAGCAGCACCTCAGAGTGGTTCTTCAGACTCTGAAAGATAACCAGAGCTATATGCCAAATTTTCTAAATGTGAGTTCTGGCTGAGTTCGGTAGCATTTCCGGGTCACATTGTATCGGTGGAAGGTATTCAGGTAGACCCAAAGAAGATTGAGGCAGTCCAGAATTGGCCTCGACCAGCTTCAGTGACTGAGATCCGGAGTTTCTTGGGATTAGCAGGTTACTACCGTCGATTCGTAGAGGGGTTTTCTTCTATTGCAGCCCCGATGACCAGGTTGACCCAAAAAGGTATCCAGTTCCAGTGGTCAGAGGATTGTGAGGCGAGCTTTCAGAAGCTCAAGACAGCCTTGACCACCGCGCCAGTGTTGATACTACCTACAGGTACAGGGCCTTATAGAGTTTATTGTGACGCATCTCGTACAGGGCTTGGAGCGGTATTGATGCAGGATGGTAAGGTTATCGCTTATGCTTCGAGGCAGTTAAAGATACATGAGAAGAATTATCCAGTTCATGATCTTGAGTTAGCAGCAGTGGTTCATGCCTTAAAGATCCGGAGGCATTATCTATATGGTGTGACATGTGAGGTGTACACTGATCACAAAAGCCTACAGTACTTGTTCAAACAGAAGGAGTTGAATCTACGACAGCGGAGATGGTTAGAGTTGCTAAAAGACTATGATGTTACTATCTTATATCACCCAGGTAAGGCCAATGTGGTGGCCGATGCATTGAGTAGAAAGTATGCCAGCATGGGTAGTCTTGCATATATTCCGGTCAATCAGAGACCATTAGCTCTAGATGTCCAGGCCTTAGCCAACCGGTTCGTGAGATTAGACATTTCCGAGCCTAGCAGAGTGTTAGCCTGCACGGTCGCTCGTTCTTCCTTATTAGAGCGTATCCGTGAGAGGCAATTTGATGATCCTCATTTGCGTGAGTTGAGAGATACAGTACAGCGGGGAGGTGCCACACAGGTAAACCTAGATGATGATGGGGTATTGAAATTGCAGGGTCGAGTTTGTGTACCTAATGTCGAAGGGATTCGAGAGTTGATCTTAGCAGAGGCCCACAGTTCACGGTAATCTATTCACCCAGGCGCCGCGAAGATGTACCAGGACTTACGGCAACACTATTGGTGGCGCAGAATGAAGAAAGATATCGTTGCGTATGTCGCTCGGTGTCTAAATTGTCAGCAGGTGAAATATGAACACCAGAGACCTGGTGGTGTGTTCTAGAGGATTGAAATTCCCGAGTGGAAATGGGAGCGGATCACTATGGACTTCGTTACTGGACTTCCTTTGACTCGGAGGAAATTTGATGCTATTTGGGTCATTGTTGATAGACTGACCAAATCAGCACACTTTATTCCAATATCTGTCTCCTACTCGTCGGAGAGGTTAGCGGAGGTTTACATTAGGGAGATTGTTCGTCTCCATGGGGTGCCGGTATCTATTATCTCTGATCGGGGTACGCAGTTTACCTCGCGGTTCTGGAGAGCGGTTCAGCAGGAGTTAGGCACCCAGGTTCAGTTGAGTACAGCATTTCATCCTCAGACGGATGGCCAGTCAGAGAGGACTATTCAGATTCTCGAGGACATGCTTCGAGCCTGTGTTATTGATTTCGGAGGCTCGTGGGACCAGTTTCTGCCATTAGCAGAGTTCGCCTACAATAACAGTTACCAATCTAGCATCCAGATGGCCCCGTATGAGGCGTTATATGGTAGGCGATGTCGATCACCAGTTGGATGGTTTGAACAGGGAGAGGCTCGGTTGTTGGGTACAGACTTAGTTCAGGAGGCCTTAGATAAGGTCAAGACTATTCAGGAGAGATTGCGTTCAGCTCAGTCTAGGCAAAAGACTTATGCGGATCGCAATGTTCGAGATGTAGATTTCATGGTTGGTGAACGAGTATTGCTTCGGGTGTCGCCAATGAAGGGCGTGATGAGGTTCGGAAAGAAGGGCAAGCTCAGCCCTAGGTATATTGGTCCATTTGAGATTTTAGACAGAGTGGGAGAGGTGGCTTACAGATTAGCTTTGCCGCCTAGCTTATCAGCCGTGCATCCAGTTTTTCATGTATCTATGCTTCGGAGATACCACGGTGATCCCACACATGTGTTAGACTTCAGTACTGTCCAATTGGACAATGATCTATCTTACGAGGAGGAGCCGGTAGCCATTCTAGACCGGCAGGTTTGACAGCTGAGGTCGAAGAGTTATCCTTCTGTGCGTGTTCAGTGGAGAGGTCAGCCTCCTGAGGCATCGACCTGGGAGTCCGAGTCTGATATGCGGAGCCGCTACCCACACTTGTTTCCTGACTCGGGTACTTCTTTCTTTTGTCCGTTCGAGGACGAACGGTTGTTTTAGAGGTGGAGATTGTGACGACCCAAAGGGTCATCACTTATTTAATTAATCATTTCGAGCTTCGAGGCCTTGAAAACCTCATTCTATGTTGCCTCGATTTACGTGCACGATCCGAGCATGTAGCCGGAAAGATTTTGTGATAGAAAATATGAATTCTATGAGAAATTTGGATAAAAATGATATTAATATTGATATGGTTGACTTCGGTCAACATTTTTGGTAAACGGATCCGGACCCGAGATTTGATGGTCCCGAGAGGTCCGTAGGAAAATATGGGACTTGGACATGCGTCCGGAGTCGAATTCCGAGGCCTAGAGCCCAAGTTATGAATTTTTATGTGAAATTGTTTTTGATGCAATTATTAAAGGAAATAAATTAATTAACCTTGGTATCGGACTCGTATTTTGGTTCCGACGCCCGGTACAAGTCTTAAATATTATATATGTGATTTCTGTAAAGTTTGGTGACATTTGGATGTCGTTTGAGATGTTTTGGACCTTGAGTCCCAAGTTTGAAAGTTTTGAAAACTAAAGGTATGAAAATCATGCATTTGAGGCTTGATTTGATGAAAACGAGGTGATATTGGCGATGTGATCGCACGAACAAGTTCATAATGTGTTTTTGAGGTTATGTGCATATTTGGTTTGGAGCCCCGAGGGCTCGGGTGAACTTTGGATAGGACACGAGATCAATTATTCATGTTAGAAGTTGCTGTCTGCAACTGGTCTGCAGAGTTCGCAAATGCGAACTCCCCACTATTCTGTAGAGTTCGCAAATGCGAACAATAGTTCGCAAATGCGAACTCCCCCCTATTGTGCCTGTGTTCGCAAATGCGAACTATAGTTCGCAAATGCGAACTCGCCACTATTCTGCCTGGGTTCGCAAATGCGAACAATAGTTCGCAAATGCGAACTCCCCGATATTCCGCCTGTGTTCGCAAATGCGAACAATAGTTCGCAAATGCGAACCTACCAGTTTTGCCTTGGCTTCGCAAATGCGAAGAAAAGTTCGCAAATGCGAACTTCCCAGCCTTAGCTTATTTTTCAAACTCCGGAAATTGGTCGGGGTTCGCAATTGCGAACCCATGTTCGCAAATGCGAACACAGAGACCTGAAAAACACGAATTTCAGTCATTTCTTCACATTTTACAAAAACCAAAACACCCATTTGCGATTCTTCAAGGATTTCTTCTTCATCAAAACGATTGTAAGTCACTTTTTACTTAATTCTTTCAATTCCTAACATCATTAAACATGTTTTTCATAAGAAATCAAAGATTTTCATGGTAAAATTCTTGTTTTTGTTAGAAAATAGGGTTTTTCATAAATTGGGGAATTGGACCTCGAATTGAGGTCCGATTTTGAAACAAATTATATACATGAACTCGTGGGGGATGGGTAACCGGATTTTGGTCCTAACCCCGAATTCCGACCATGTGGGCCCGGGGTTGAAATTCACTATTCATGGCAGAATGTTGTAAAAGTTGTATTTGGTATTAAGAATTTGTTTGTTGAGTAGAATTGATGATACTAAATCAATTGTGTATAGATACGGTTGGATTGGAGCCAAATTGAAAGAAAAGACATTTTCACGGAGTGAATTGTTCATAAGCATTCGAGGTAAGTGTTTGTTCTATCCTAGCTTGAGGGAATAGGATTATGTGTTATGTGTTATGTGATCAAGTGCGGTGTATGGGCTGTGGTGACGAGTATCCATACACTGGCGTCTAGTATGACCGTGAGTCGTTGTAAAATGATATTTTGAGATATATTACAGGTGAATTGTTATTGTTCTCCCTTGTTGGAACTTGTTGTGAAGATAATTATTGATTGCCCCTGATGGGACGATTTATGAATTGCTGTTTCTTTCTCTGCCCTTAACTGTGATTGTTATTTGGGTGAGGAAGAGTGATAATGCACGAAGGGTGATGCCGTGCCATGTTTATTTATTTATGCAAGAAGGTTAATGCCGTGCCATGTTTATTTATTGATTATGCACGAAGGATCATGCCGTGCCCCGTTATTGAACCATGTACGAAGGATCATGCCGTACTATGGATGTGAGGATGAGAGTAAAAGCACGAAGGGTGATGCCGTGTACTTTATTTGTTTGTTTGGTGAGGATGAGAGTAAAAGCACGAAGGGTGATGCCGTGTACTTTATTTGTTTATTTGGTGAGGATGAGAGTAAAAGCACGAAGGGTGATGCCGTGTACTTTATTTGTTTATTTGGTGAGGATGAGAGTAAAAGCACGAAGGGTGATGCCGTGCAATTGCTTGCTATTTCTTGAAGTGATATAATTCGTGTTTACATTATACTTTGTTTTCTTTGTGAAATTATTAATTGTGGTTAATTGTTGAATTCTTTAAGATATTCCTTATTGTGTTATTACTTGATTATTTCTTGTTATTTTGTGGTACACATATATATATTGAATTGCACAGGTTTATGTGAGTGTCTGGTCCTAGGCTTGTCACTACTTCGCCGGGATAGGCCAGGCACTTACCAGCACATGGGGTCGGTTGTGCTGATGCTACACTTCTGTGCGTTTTTGCACAGGTCCAGGTTACGATCGGGAGCAGCAGCAGCAGTAAATAGATTGCGTGGGAGTTGATCATATTTGAGACCGAGGTAGCTTGCAGACGTCCGCAGGCCCGGCGTCTCTCTCTTTATTTATGTTATTAGATGTAGTCTCTTTGTTCCGAGACAAACAGAATTATGTTATATTTCTTTCAGACTTTTATGTGTAGTATTCCATAGTAGTTCGTGAGTTGGTGACTCCACGTCTTGGGTAGAGGATTTCAGTATGATTTTCACCTTGTGATTTGTTATTTCCATTTCGATAAAGTATTCCGCATTTATTTAATTAAAATTGTGTTAAAAACAGGAGAGTATGAATACAGTGGCTTGCCTAGCTACCACGAGTAGGCGCCATCACGATCCCAATGTTGGGGGAAGATCCGGGTCGTGACAGACTCCCTATTCTGTTAGTGTCAGTACCTTTAAATAAGAAAGAGGCTGGATAAGTTACTAAGTCGGATGGCCTTTTGGTTCCCAGTACGTTGCCCCTCCTCACTCGAGTTGTACCCTCGGGAACACACTCTAGAATATATAACCAGGTCATGAACATAGAATAGGGACATTTATTTGCATCACGCATGACTTAGGGGACTCAACACATGGGTTGGGTCCGTCTAGGACAGGTAACCAAATATGAAAAGACCATCATGATTACATGTTGTATTTATTTGTCTCGGACCATTATGCTGACCGGCTAAAAAAAAAAAGAGGAAAAGAAAAAGAAACTTTATGTGAAAAAGAGAAAAGAGAAATAATAATTGTTTAATTTTCAGAAAAATACTCTCGAAACTCTACCAAAATTTTGTGAAGGGATTAAAAATAGAAAGACTATTGATTGTTAATAATTTGATAAAAAAGAAAATATAAAAAGAGTTTTGGGTTATTGAAAATAAATAAAAAGTTATTATTTTGTCTTGTTTTCAAAAATTAAAATATATAATTTCTTTTCCAATATAAATTGAATATTTTTTCAAAAAAAATAGTTTGAATATTTGATTTTTGCCAAAATTTAGAAATGAAAAAAAAATGGTTTGTTTTACAATAGTTTGACCGAACCACATCGGTTTGATTCCCGCCACGGTGAGATACATAGGCAACTCTTAACGGGTCCAACCACCTCTTTTGAAAAATATCTTAAATGCCAAAATTTTAAATTTTTTCATAAATCAATTGATGCCGTTTTGTCAAAATAGCCAAATGTCCTAAAAGGGCGACGGAAGGCTGTTTATGCAAAAATGGCCACTTTTGAGTCATTCCCCAAAGTTTGCGGCCACAACCTTAAAATCTTCTTTTTGAAGTGTTGAAAGGCCGTATCGGCAAATTTGAGCTTTATTTTTGGAAATTAGAATTGTGAAAAACATACATAGTATCTATTCTTTGTAGGTCATAACAAGTGATTAAAATCAACTAAATAAATGTGCAGGATGACCACAATTCTTAAGCATGCATAAAATCTCTTTGGAGTTATGTTTGTGGTGGAACGATGTCATGACCCAAATTCCACACCCGGTAGTTATGGCGCCTCTCGTGAAGACAAGGCCAGCCAACAACCCCAAATCCTCTTTTATCAGCCATTAAACATAAGGGAATAGAACTATTACTTATTAACATTTAACTATAAATTTCATCCCAATACAACCGGACCGGGGTGTCACAAGTCTCGAGCATCTAGTGGTACTGGCCAACAAAGTATAGTTAAAAACAACATAAAAAACCGAAATACAAAGATGAAGTACGGTGCCGCGGACGCTAGCGGTCACCTGGCTCAACCACCACCATAAGATCATCTGCCCTGCTAATAACCTGCTAACGGGTGAACAATACCTACAACTGCATGCAACGTGTTGGGAGTAAAGAGAGTACTTCCAACTCAGTGGTAATAAAAGAGAATAATAACTGAGCGATAAGAAAACACGTATGGGCACACCAAAATGCTATACAAGACAGTACAATCCCTTTTTGGAAAGTCGAAATACTGTAAAAATCCTTTAGAAAATCTCAAGATCAGTTAAAAATATCATTTTTGAAAATCTATTTTACAAATATCCCCTTTTCCTTTTTCAATAGCCAGCATATGAATGCTAAATCATATAAAGCAAGTCGGCTCACAAGTCGGCACGTTGGGCACATCACTCCTCAACATGTAACACTAGGATATCTGGTCAACAAGGCAACTAACAGTATGTATGCAAATGATATATGAGTGTTAATGCCATGCAACATAATACAAACATGAGTGAATGCAACACATACGACCGCTGCGGCATGCAGCCCGATCCATTTGGGTACCCGCGCTCACTGTGGGGGTTCAGACTCCAGAGGGGCTCCTATAGCCCAAGCGCAATAATACTGCGGTATGCAGTCAGATCCATATACTACTGCGGCGTGCAGTCCAATCCATATACTACTGCGGCATGCAGTCCGATCCATGCAATATGCTACTGCAGCGCGCAGTCCGATCCATGCATGTATATGCATATTCACACATATCACTCGATGCTTGAAAGCCTCCTCACGATACTCGTCTTGCCCTCACATATGGCCTTCGGCCCCTATGAGTCCAACAAGTAATCAAAAAGCCCCCCGTGCATCAGTATAACGATGTTACTCAGCTCAAATGATAGTTCATATATCAGTTAAAACTCCAGGTTTGAGGAAAATATAGTTGAGTTAAAAAGCAGTGTAAATCACACGGACTGAATTCAAATATTATTTCAAACAGTGAAGGAAAACAGTGATGATAGTTCACAAAGAGTTTCAACAATTGCCAATAAGCCCCAAGTATGGTAATGAGCACATATCATAATGATCCGGGGTCGAGACCAAGTCAAGATCCCCAATGGTGCTCTACCCCACGCTCAGGTCCAGCGTTTAAGTCACCTTAATACAGCACTAAGATGTGCAAATCCGGGGTTCCAAACCCCCAGGATATCATTCCCAAGTATTACTCACCTCGAACCGGCAAAAACTCAAGCCCATGATGCCTTTGATCCTCAAATCGGCCTCCACGCGCGTCAAAACTAGCCAAAAGTACAAATATATAACACCCAATCGAAAGCAATCGAAATATAACAAAAATCACGAAACTAGAAAAACACGAGCCCCGAGCCCGCTTCTTGAAAAATTATGAAATTCACATTTTCGGAAACCTCGTCTCGCCACGAATCTAGACATATAAAACTTATCAAAATCGGAGTTCATTTGCCCCTTCAAATCATCAATTTGCTATTTTCTTTGGCTTCAAGCAAAAACCCCATGTTTACACATTGATTCCTCCAATTTTTAGTGATATAGATGAAGATTATTGGATAAAATCACGTAAGTAATCCATAAAACTTACCTCCAATCGAATACTAGGTGAAAATCTCTGAATCCCTCATCCACTAGCTTCAAAACTTGCCCAACAATGGTGAAAATGAGAAACCCTCGCATTTGAAATTTTATTTAACTAATTCTTTCCGTCATTTAATTACACTATGCGATCACATCACCAGACTTGCGATCGCATAGAACAAATTTTCCACCCTCCAAAATGGCTTATGTGATCGCACTCAATACCCGCGATCGCATAGAACAAACTCCTCACTGGGACCTCTGGCCACACCCTATGCGAACGCATAGACAACTCTGCGATTGCACAACACAAAATCCCTCAACTATGCGATCGCATACACCTAACCACGATCGTATAAAACAAAAATAGGGCCTTCCCAAAACCTCTTATGTGATCGCAACACACCCCCTATGATCGCATTTAACAATTACCCTGCAACATATAATAGCAAAATTTGATATACTTTATCATAAAAAATGGTCCGTTAGACCCCCGAAATCACGCGCGAGGCCCCCGAGACCTCAACCAAAACCACCAACCTACTCCAAAACATGGTACGAACTTGCTTCAATGACAAAAACACATCATTAAACACAAAAGCATCAAATTACCTCAGATTGAAGCCTAATTTTCTTTAGAACTTCCGAAACCTAGATCCAATAAAAAGCCCTATCAATCGATGTCCGAATGACCTAAAAATTTGCAGACATATCAAAAATCACCTAACGAAGCTACTGCAACCATTAGAATTCCATTCCGACTGCCGGATAAAAATCTCACCTATCAACCGGATTTCGCCAAAATTCCAACTTTATCAATTGAAGCATATTTCTACACCGGACCTCCAAATTAATTTTTGATCGCTCTCCTGAGTCATAAATCATCCCCTGAAGCTATCTGAATCACCGAAATTCACATCCGAGCCTTCTAACCATATAGTCAACTTCCAGTTGACTTTTGTAAAACATGCTTTCTTCTACGAGGCTATGTGCCTTATTTTCCATCGGAATCAATCCAAATTCATCTGATAGACACTAATACAGATATAGAAAGATAAAACAACATAACCAAGGGAAAACAGGGTGGTAACTCACATGTAGACAGGCCGGGTCGTCACATTCTCCCCAACATAAACAAACGCTCATCCTCGAGCGTACCCAGAGTTGTACTAGAAGCAAACCAATAGTTGAATGACCATACCAAACATATACTCAGGGTGATCCCACCTCACCCTATCTAACATAAGTTTAATAACACAATATAACTGGCATTTCACAGGCCATCTGAACCATAGACCATATTGCACTTTCCAAAATCATATACCAAATCTGAACCCCACTTGTATACTCATAATTAACCCAAACCAACTATAATAACACATATTCGCCACTCTAGGTGGGACCATATGATATGTTACACAACCCAAGAACTCGAGACGATGGCATCTATCCACATCAATTGGCCACAATAACCAAATACTCACAGAAAAACCTTTTTCATTAGCTAAGGTCTTATTCCAACACCTTCATATACTGCCCACGACAACTTAAACATGCGATATAGCGAACCCATCTCTCAGGTCAACCATTCATGAATCCATTTCATATTTGACTGATACCAAAACAGATTTTAGAGCCAAACCTCGGTATTACCCTTCTAACCAGTTGAAACCACATATACTCACATTCATTAATGATTCTAACGATCATTTCGATTATAACACACCACACTGGTGATATGACACCTCAATATCGGCCCAAGCCACGATGAGCACAACACATGCTCCAATAAGAAATGATCTGAACACACACAAATCATGACAACTGACTCAAACGAAAGAGCTGTAATTCAATTCCTCCATACCCTTGCAACATAGAACTGAGATCTCGTATCACATCATAGAAATAGAGTACCTGAATCCTCCTCAAAAGGTCATAACATCACGTGGCCTTGCCACAACTCATGATTCTATTCAAACACTATTACCCATGAAGCACCTCAAGTCACCATGTTCAAAACGGCCAGCCACGCACAGATCTAGGTCTGAACTCATGCAATCAATCTCACCCATGGTGAAACAATTAATATACACTATCAAATCATCTAAGGATACAACTGATGCGCTATTCACCGAGCAATACCTAATATGGACTTTCCTCAGAAACCAGGAAGTATTTTATACAAGGTAACATCTAGAGACTATTCTCCACATCACACTATTGCGGCGTGCAAACCGCTCCAAATAACATACCCGTTGCGGCGTGCCACCCGATCCCGATACCATACCCGTGGCGGTGTGCCACTCGATCAAGATACCATACCCTTGGCGGCGTGCCATCCGATCTAGATACCATAACCGTGGTGGCGTACCACCCGATCCAAATAACCCGTGGCAGCGTGCCACCCGATCCACACATAAATCTTGCAAAAGGAAATTCACATTGAGTCAAATTGCTCATTACAATAAAAAAATAGTCCTATGCTCGGCCACACAAAACGCATCCGAAAGTCCCTCAATACCGGAACTGAATCAATGGTAGGAACCTCTGCACTAACATCTACCACGAATGCCCAATTAACAAAGCAATGCCTGCCAGCCATCCACTGGTCCTTAGAATACAAAACTAACCTGTTAGAACATAATCTGATGCACCTTGCCACACAACCTGTGGTATTTTCCGACATAGTCCCTAGCACATTAGTCTAAACAACCTGACTTAAGACAACCAGTCTACAATCAAATATCATAAACCCAAATTCAACATATCAAGCAAAGAAAGATCCTCTAGGGCTTTCAAATTTACAATAACCGCTAAAAGGTGCCGATACACATGATATACAACTACTACATAGGCGGATCACGAGAACTTCTAGTCTCTAACACAGATATAATACACAAATCACTATTCCTGATTCCCCACTCTGCCCTACGAATACATAACATACATCAAGCATCCATTCATACCACGAAAGCCATTCAGAAATTTCCCGATGTCTTCAACAATTCGACCATCACAGTCGATTCAGCGAGAAAATGTCGCAATACTACTAATGTATCATTAATTTACATCACCTAAATCATCAGAAGATCGATTCTTTACTCAATTGCAGCTGCCCGTGCTGCTCAAGAATTTAATGATTCCCATAATGAGCTAAACCAAAACCTTGAACATGAAAATCCCAATTCTCCATATCATAACACATAGACCATACCCATAGGATTTATACACATCTTCAGACCATGGTAAAACACATCAAGAGCTCTTTCCCCCAATTCCATTGCACAAGATAAACTGCCAAGACTGAATCCCTTTTACCCAAACCAAGCTAAGTAAAGTGCCAGCACGCAAAAGCTTTGCTGCACGATACCTGTAAGGTTAATTACCTCAACCATACAAGAATAAATCATATCCTTACCATACCAATTCAGTTTATTATCAAGTCATTCCATTTATCCCATTCTCATTCATGTTTCATCATTAAATTGATATTCTCCTTTACTGTAGCACCACAATACCTTAACTCAAGTGACCACATCAGACTCATACATAAGATCACGTGGTCTAAGACCAATAGACGACTGATACTCTCTCAGATGTTTCCCAGAATTACAACATTCTATAATACTTTATTTGAAGAACTTCCTGCGAACCTGAAATCGTAGCCATTATCTTCCAAATGTAGATACACAGAATCCCATGACTTTCATAAAGTACCACAAGTCTTGACATCACCTAATGAAAATACTGTATCTAGCCACTTACACAAGCTTACGACACCTGATTGACACATGCAAAACCTTGAACACAGTAATACAATTCTCGAGAGTAATTCTTTCTTATTCAGCTGTAATTTACCTGACCTAGAGAAACAGAACCAATATAGCATACAACAGTGCAATCAGTTAATCAATAACAACCTCCCCAACTTGGCTCAAAACCATATAACAAGATACCTTCAACCCCTCATAGAATTCTTACACAAATGATGCCACAATGTTATAGTGATATTAAACTGAAGTCATTTACAAGCTTTGGCGGAGACTCGAATCATCGGAAATCTTAACTCTTCTGCAATTCTTGCGTCCATTCTCACACAACAGTCAAACCCACTCTTTAGGTGACCAAAATCTTTTCTAAGTCCCAAATTTTCCAAAATTTTTGACAGAGTTTCCTTTGTAGTTTGACTTTTCTACCTGCCCGAGAATCATCAAAACCATCCTAACAACACATCCACAACTCGACAAGGTCTCACAATATATATCAACAACATAAATCTCAATACTACACAAATTATATTATCAAAATTGGTACATGAACATACGTTGCACCTATAAAAATCATAACACATATAAAATAAATTTCAATTACACGGGGGATTCAACCCACCTAAGGACACTTCGCAAAAGATAACACACCTTCGTTTCTTTGATTTAGTATTTCAGCACACCTTTCACAATGATACACATAGCACAATCAATTACTCTTCCTAAGTCTCAACTCGTACCACCGCACCTAATGCACTTTACTTTTCCACTCAGAGACATGAAAATATTCACCACGCCCTATAACTTCGGGCTACACAACATATCACAATGGAAAACGAAGACTTAAGATCTCATCTATTATTCATTAGTTTCTTTCATCACTACCATGACCATATAGATACACCCCACGGTACTAACATACTCATCACATGGATATCTAACTGTCTATTAGGAACAACACTGAACATATAAGTTCAAAACACTTTCTCACACAATCAGCAGCTCGGTGCTCAAACCATAGGCAAAGATCCGGCCTCAAGACCTCCAGACTTGCCAAACATGAACTCACGGAGATTACCTCTCGCCACTTGATCGGGGAATCACAAGCCATTAAAGCACATATACTACTGAGCGTTTGTGTGCGCATACAAACGAGTGGATAGAATTTACAAGAATCATATCTCAAGCTGAATCAAGTATGCTCAATAAGAATTCCAAGAATGGGATGTTTTCCTAAGGGTTCTACAGCCTCTCGAGGATAAATACTAACGTCTACGTACCGATCCACGCAACACTACTAAACTTGCTCATGACTCGCGAGACCTTGTAACCTAGGCTCTGATACCAACTTGTCATGACACAAATTCCACACCCGGTCGTGATGGTGCCTCTCGTGAAGACAAGGTCATCTAACAACCCCAAATCCTCTTTTATCAGCTATTAAACATAAGGGAATAGCAATATTACTTATTAATATTTAACTGTTAATTTCATCCCAATACAACTCGACCGGGGTGTCACAAGTCATGAGCATCTAGTGAGTAAAGGCGCTACTACTGGCCAACAAAGTATAGATAAAAACAACATAAAAACTGGAATACAAAGATGAAGTACGGTGCCGCGGATGCTAGCGGTCACCTGGCTCAACCACCACCATAAGGTCATCTGCGCTGCTAATAACCCGCTAACGGGTGAACAATACCTGCAACTGCACACAAGGTGCATGGAGTAAAGTGAGTACTTCCAACTCAGTGGTAATAAAAGAAAATAATAACTGAGCGATAAGAAAACACATATGGGCATACCAAAATACTATACAAGACAGTACAATACCTTTTTGAAAAGCCAAAATACTGTGAAAATCCATCAGAAAATCTCAAGTTCAGTTATAAATATCATTTTTGATAATCTATTTTTCAAATATCTATTTTTCCTTTTTCAACAGCCAACATATGAATGCTAAATCAGATAGAGCAAGTTGGCTCACAAGTTGGCCCCTTGGGCACATCACTTCTCAAGATGTAACACCAGGGTATTTGATCAACAAGGCAAGTAACAGTATCTATGCCAATGATATATGAGTGCTAATGTCATGCCACGTAGTACAAACAGGAGTGAATGCAAAGCAATGCAATGCATATGACCGCTGCAGCGTGAAGCCTGATCCATTTGGGTACCCGCACTCACTGTGGGTGTTCAAACTCCGTAGGGGCTCCTACAGCCCAAGCATAATAATACTTTATCGTGTAGTCTGATCCATATAATACTGCGGCGTGCAGTCCGATCCATATACTACTGCAGGGTGCAGTCCGATCCATATACTATTGCGGCGTGCAGTCTGATCCATGCAATATGCTACTGCGGCGAGCAGTCTGATCCATGCAAGTATATGCATATGCACACATATCACTCGAGGCCTGAAAGCCTCCTCACTATACTCGTCGTGCCCTCATATATGGCCCTTGGCCCCAATCAGTCCAAAATATAATCAAAAAGCCCTTCTGGAATCAGTAAAACAATGATACTCACCTCAATGATAGTTCAAATATTAGTTAAAACTCCAAGTTTGAGAAAAATATAGCTGAGTTCAAAAACGGTGTAAATCACACATATTGAGTTCAAATAATATTTCAAACAGTGAGGTAAAACATTGATGATAGTTCATAAAGAGTTTCAACAATTAGAAATAAGCCCCAATTATGACAATGAGCCCAAATCATAATTATAACAACAACAAATTTGCAAACACATAGTAGAAATCAACAATCGGGACGGACCAAGTCATGATCCCCAAAGGTTCTCTACCCCACGCGCTCAGGTCCAGTGTGCAAGTCACCTCAATACAGTACTAAGATGTGCAAATCTAGGGTTTCAAACACTCAGGATATCATTCCCAAGTATTACTAACCTCGAACCGGCAATAACTCAAGCCCGTGACGCCATTGCTCAAACCGGCTTCCACACTCGTCGAAACTAGCCATAATCAGTACAAATATATCATAATAGGCTAATGGAACAACACCCAATCGAAAGTATTCAAAATATAACAAAAATCTCAAAACTAGCAAAACTTGAGCCTCGGGCCCACTTCTCGAAAAATTATGAAATTCACATTTTCGAAATCCCCGTCTCTCCACTAGTCCATATATATATAATTTATCAAAATCAGAGTTTATTTGCCCCTTCAAATCATGGATTTACTATTCTCTTAGGCTTCAAGCAAAAACCCCATTTTTACACTTTGATTCCTCCAATTTTGAGTGATATAGATGAACATTCTAGGATAAAATCACGTAATTAATCCATAAAACTTACCTCCAATACAAATACTAGGTGAAAATATCTTAATCCCTCGTCCACTAGCTTCAAAACTTGCACAATAATGGTTAAAATGCGAAACCCCCGCGTTTGCAATTTCATTTAACTGATTATGTCCGTCATTTAATTACCCTATGCGATCGCATCACCAGACCAGCGATCACATAGAACAAATTTCCACCCTCTAAAATGGCTTATGCGTTCGCTCTCAATACCCCGCGATCGGATAGAACAAACTCCTCACCTGGGACCCCTAGTCAAATACCCTATGCGAACACATAGACTCCTCTGCGATTGCACGACATAAAATCCCTCAACTATGCGATCGCATACATCTGACCGCGATCGCAACACACCCCCTGCAATCGCATTGAACAATTACCCTCAAACATATGACAACAAAATCAGATATAGTTCATCATAAAAAATAGTCTGTTTGACCCCCGGAATCACCACTAAGGCCCCCGGGACCTCAACCAAAACCACCAACCTACTCCAAAATACTATACAAACTTGTTCCAATCACAAAAAACACATCATTAAACACAAAAATCATCAAATTACCTCGGATTCAAGCCTAATTTTCCTTAGAACATCTGAAACCTACAACCAATCAATAACCCGACCAAACGATGTTCGAATGACCGCAAAATTTGTAGACATATCCAGAATCACTTGACGAAGCTACTGCAATTGTCTGAATTCCATTCTGACTCCCGGATAAAAATCTCACCTATCAACTGTATTTCACCAAAATTCCAACATTGTCAATTCAAGCCTATTTCTACACCGGACCTCCAAATTAAATTCCGATCGCTCTCCCATGCCATAAATCACCCCCGAAGCTATCCGAATCACCGAAATTCACATTCGAGCCTTCTAACCACATAGTTAACTTCCGATTGACTTTACTAAAACAAGCTACCTTCTACGAGGATATGTGCCTTATTTTCAACTAGAATCAATCCATATTCACCTGATAGACTCTAATACATATATAGAAACATGAAACACCATAATCAGGGGAAAACTATGCGGTAACTCATGTGATGATGGGCCGGGTCGTCACATTCTTCCCAACTTAAGCAAATGCTTATCCTCGAGCGTACCCAGAGTTGTACTAGAAGCAACCCAATAGATGAATGACCTTACCAAGCATATACTCGGGGTGATCCCACGTCACCCTATATAACATAAGTTCGATAACACAATATAACTTGAATTTTACAGCCCATCAGAACCATATACCACATTGCACTTTCCGAAATCATATACCAAATCTGAACCCCACTTGTATACTCATAATAAACCCGAACCAACTTAATAACACATATTCACCACTACAAGTGGTACCATATGATATGCTACATAACCCAAGCACTCAAGACGATGGCATCTATCCATAGCAATTGGCCACAACAACCAAATACTCACAAAAAAACCTTTTTCATTAGCTAAGGTCTTATTCCAACACCTTCATATACTACCCACAGGAACCGAACCCATCTCTCAGGTCAACCATTCATGAATCCATTTCATATTTGACTGATACCAAAACAAATTTCGGAGACAAACCTTGGTATTACCCTTCTAACTAGTTGAAACCACATATAATCCCACTCATTAATGACTATAACGATCATTTCGATTATAACATACCACACTGGTGATATGACACCTCAATATCGGCCTAAGCCACGACGAGCACAACAAAGGCTCCAATAAGAAATGATCTGAACACACTCAAATCATGACAACTGACTCAAATGAAAGAGTTGTCGTTCAATTCCTCCATACCCTTAAAACACAGAACTAAGATCCTGTCTCACATCATAGAAATAGAGTTCCTGAATCCTCCTCGAAAGGTCATAACATCACGTGGCCTTGCCACAACTCATGATTTTATTCAAACACCATTACCCATTAAACACCTCAAGTCACAATGCTCAAAACGGTCAGCCACGCACAAATTTAGGTCTGAACTCAGGCAATCAATCTCACCCACTATGAAACAATTAATATACACTATCAAATCCTAAAAAGAACACAACCGATGTGCTATTCGCCGAACAATACCCTATACGCACTTTCCTCAGAAACTATGAAGTATTGCATACAAGGTAACATGTAGAAAATTATTCTCCACATCACACTGTTGTGGCGTGCAACCCGCTCCAAATAACATAGCCGTGGGGGCATGCCACCCGATCCAGATACCATACCCGTGGCGACGTGCCACCCGATCTAGATACCATACCCGTGGTGGTGTGCCACTCGATCTAGATACCATACATGTGGCAGCGTTCCACCTGATCCGAATAACCCGTGGTAGCATGCCACCCGATCCACACATAAATCTCAGAAAAGGAGATTCTTATCGAGTGAAATTGCTCATTACAATAAACATATATAGTCCTATGCTCGACCACACAAAATGCATCCAAAAAGTCCCTCAATACCGGAACTGAATCAATGGTAGGAACCTCTCCACTGACATCCACCACGAAGGCCCAATTAACAAAGCAATACTTGCCAGCCATGCACTAGTCCTTGGAATACAAAATTACCCTGTTACAACATAATCCGATGCACCTTGCCACGCAACCTGTGGCATATTCCGGCATTATCCCTATCACAGTAGTAGACAATCTGACTTAAGACAACCACTCTACAATCAAATATCATAACCCAAATTCAACTTATCAAGCAAAGAAAGACCCACTAGGGCTTTCATATTTCCCATAACCGCTAAACGGCGCCGATACACTTTATATACAATCACTGCATAGGCGGATCATGAGAACTTCTAGTCTCTTACACGTATATAATACATGAATCACTATGCCTGATTCCACACTCTGCCGTACAAATACATAACACACATCAAGCATCCATTCATACCACGAAAGACATTCAGAAATCTCCCTATGTCTTCAATAGTTCGACCATCATAGTCAATTCAGCAAGAAAGTGTCGCAATACTACTGATGTGTCATCAATTTACATCACCTAAATCATCAGAAGATCGATTCTTTACTCACTTGCATCTGCCCGTGCTGCTCAAGAATTTAATGATTTACCACAATGAGCTGAACCAAAACCTTGAACACGCAAATCCCAATTTTCCATATCATAACACATATACCATACCCATAGGATTTATACTCATCTTCAGACCACGGTAAAACACATCAAGAACTCTTTCCCCCAATACTATTGCACATGATAAACTGCCAGGACTGAATCCCTTTTACCCAAACCAAGCTAAGCAAACTTCCAGCACGCAAAAGATTTGCTGCACGATAACTGTAAGGTTCATTACCTCAACCATACAAGAATAAATCATATCCTTAGCATATCAATTTGGTTTATTATCAAGTCATTCCATTTATCCCATTCTCATTCCTATTTCATCATTAATTTGATATTCTCCTTTACTGTAGCACCACAATACCTCAACTCAAGTCACCACACGAGACTCATACATAAGATCATACGGTCTAAGACCCATAGATGACTGATACTCTCTAAGATATTTCCCAGAATTACTATATTCTATAATACTTTATTTGAAGAACTTCATGCGAACCTGAACTCGTTACCATTACCTTCCAAATGTGGATACACAGAATCCAATGACTATCATAAAGTACCACAAGTCTTGACATCATCTAATGAAAATACAGTATCTAGCCACTTCCACAAACTTACGACACCTGATTGACACATGAAAAACCTTGAACACAGTAATACCATTATGGAGAGTCATTCATTATTATTCAACTGTAATTCACTTGCCCTAGAGAAACAGAACCAATATAGCATACAACAGTGCAATTAGTTAATCAATAACAACCTCCCCAAATTGGCTCAAAACCATATATCAAGACACATTCAACCACTCATCGCATTCTTACTCAAATGATACCACAATGTTATAGTGATATTAAACTGAAGTCATTTACATGCTTTGTGGGAGACTCGAATCAGCGGAAATCTTAACTCTTTGGCAATTCTTGCGTCCATTCACACACAACAGTCAAGCCCACTCTTTAGGTGACCAAAATCTTTTCTAAGTCCCAAATTTTCCTAAAATTTCGACAGAGTTTCCTTTGTAATTTGACCTATCCACTTGCCAGAGAATCCCCAAAACCATCCTAACAATACATCCACAACTCGACAAGGCATCACAATGTATATCAACAACATAAATCTCAATACTACACAAATTGTATTATCAATATTGGTACATGAACATACGTTGCACCTATCCAAATCATAACACATATAAAATACCTTTCAATTACACATAGGATTCAACCCACCTAAGGACTCCCCGCAAGAGATAACCCACCTGCTTTACTTTGATTTAGTATTTCAGCACACCTTTCACCATGATACACGTAACACAATCAATTAGTCTTTCTAAGTTTGAACTCGTACCACCGCTTCTGATCTACTTTACCTTTCGACTAAGAGACATGAAAATATTTACATCGCCCCATAACTTCAAGCTACACAATAGATCACAATTGAAATTGAACACTTTACAGCTCATCTATTATTCATCAAAATTTTTCGTCACTACCAAGACCACATAGATACACCCCATGATACCAACATACTCATCACATGGATATCCACTCTCATTCCAGATATTCAGAACAACCCTGAACATATAAGTTCAAAACACTTGCTTGCATAATCGGCACCTCAGTGCTCAAACCATAGGCAATGATTCGGCCACAAGTCCTCCAAGTCCTCAGAGAATCACAAGCCATTAAAGAACATATACTACTGAGCGCTCGCATTCACATACAGCCGAGTGGAAGGAATTTACAAGAGTCATATCTCAAGCTGAATCAAGTACGCACGATAATAATTCCATGAATTGGATGTTTTCCTAAGGGTTCTGTAGCCTCTTAAGGATAAATACAGACGTCTCTGTACCAATCCGCGGGGCACTACTAAACTTGCTCATGACTCGTGAGACCTAGTAACCTAAGCTCTGATACCCACTTGTCATGACCCAAATTCCACACCCGGTCGTGATGGCACCTCTCATGAAGAGAAGGCCAACCAACAAACCTAAATCCTTCTTTATTAGCTATTAAACATAAGGGAATAGAAATATTAATTATTAACATTTAACTAATAATTTCATCACAATACAACCCGACCGGGATGTCACAAGTCACGAGCATCTAGTGAGTAAAGGCGCTACAACTGGCCAACAAAGTATAGATAAAAACAACATCAAAACTAGAATACAAAGATGAAGTACGGTGCGACGAACGTTAGTGGTCACCTGGCTCAACCACCACGATAAGGTCATCTGTCCTTCTAATAACCCGCTAACGGGTGAACAATACCTACAACTGCACGCAAGGTGCAGGTAGTAAAGTGAGCACTTTCAACTCAGTGGTAATAAAAGAGAATAATAACTGAGCGATAAGAAAATACATATGAGCACACCAAAATGCTATACAAGATAGTACAATCCCTTGTTGAATAGCTAATATACTGTGAAAATCCTTTAGAAAATCACAAGATCAGTTAAAAATATCATTTTTGAAAATATATTTTCAAATATCCCCTTTTCCTATTTCAACAGCATGCATATAAATGCGAAATTAGATAGAGCAAGTCGGCTCACAAGTCGGCTCCTTCGGCACAACACTCATTAACATGTAACACTAGGGTATCCGGTCAACAAGGCAAGTAATAGTATGTATACCAATGATATATGAGTGCTAATGTAATGCCACGTAGCACAAACAAGAGTGAATGCAATGCATATGACCATTGCGGCGTGCAACCCGATCCATTTGGGTACCAGCGCTCACTGTGGGAGTTCAGACTCCGGAGGGGCTCCTACAACCTAAGTGTAATAATACTGCAGCATGCAGTCCGATCCATATACTACTGCGGCGTGAAGTATGATCCATATACTACCGCGGCGTGCAGCCCGATCTATGCAACATGCTACTGCGGCGCGTAGTCTGATCCATGCATGTATATACATATCCACACATATCACTCGAGGCCGGAAAGCCTCCTCATGATACTCGTCGTGCCCTCACATATGGCCCTCTACCCCAATCAGTCCAACAAATAATCAAAAAACCCCTCGAGCATCAGTTAAACGATGATACTCAGCTTAAATGATAAGTTCAAATATCAGTTAAAACTCTAGGTTTGAGAAAAATATAGCTGAGTTCAAAAGCAGTGTAAATCAGACGGACTGAGTTCAAATAGTATTTCAAACACTGAGGGAAAATAGTGATGATAGTTCATAAAGAGTTTCAACAATCGACAATAAGCCCCAACTATGGCAATGAGCCCAAATCATAAAGATAACAACAACACATTTGCAAATACGCAGTAGAAATCAACAACCAGGACCGACCACATCACGATCCCCAATAGTGCTCTACCCCATGCTCTGGTCCAGCATGCAAGTCATCTCAATACAGCACTAAGATGTGCAAATCCGGCATTTCAAACACTCAGGATATTATTCCCAAGTATTACTCACCTCGAACCGGCGAAAACTCAAGCCCGCGACGCCTTTGCTCCTCAAACTGACCTCCACACACGTCGAAACTAGCCAAAATCAGTTCAAATATATCTTAATAGGGTGATGGAACAACACCCAATCAAAACCAATCGAAATGTAACAAAAATGTTGAAATTAGCAAAACCCGAGCACCGAGCTCGCTTCTCAAAAAATTATGAAATTCACATTTTTGGAATCCTCGTCTCGCCACGAGTCTATACATATATAATTTATCAAAATCGAAGTTCATTTGCCACTTCAAATAATCGATTTACTATTTTTTTAGGTTTCAAGGAAAAACCCCATTTTTACAAATTGATTCCTCCAATTTTCAGTGATAGAGATGAAGATTCTAGGAAAAATCAAGTAATTAATAAATAAAACTTAACTTTAGTTGAATACTAGGTGAAAATCTCTTAATCCCTTGTCCACTAAGTGAACACTATGTGATCGTATCACCAGACATGCGATCGCATAGAACAAATTTTCCACCATGCAAAATGACTTATGCGATCGCACTCAATACCTCACGATCGCATAGAACAAACTCCTCACCTGGGACCCTTGGCCAAACACCCTATGCGAATGCATAGACACCTCTACGATCGCACAACAAAAAATCCCTCAACTATGCGATCGCATACACCTAACCGCGATCGCATAGAACAAAAATAGGGCCTTCCCAAAACCTGTTTTGCGATCGCAACACAACCCCTGCGATCGCATTGAACAATTACCCTGCAACACATGACATCAAAATCTGATATAGTTCATCATCACAAATGGTCCGTTTGACCCCGAAATCACACCCGAGGCCCCCGTAACCTCAACAAAAACCACCAACCTACTCCAAAATGTTCCAATCACAAAAACACATGATTAAACACAAAAATCATCAAATTACCTTGGATTCAAGCCTAATTTTCCTTAGAACTTCTGAAACCTAAATCCAATCAAAAACCCGACCAACCGATGTCTGAATGACCTGAACATTTGCGGACAAATCAAAAATCATATAACGAAGCTACTGCCACTCTCAAAACTCCATTACGTCTCCCGAATAAAAATCTCACCTATCAACCAGATTTCGCCAAAAGTCCAACTTTTTCAATTCAAGCTTATTTCTACGCCGGACGTCCAAATTAAATTTTGATCGCTCTTCCAAGTTATAAATCATCCCCCGAAGCTATCCGAATCACTAGAATTCACATCTGAGCCTTCTAGCCACATAGTCAACTTCTGGTTGACTTTTCTAAAATAAGCTTCCTTCTATGAGGCTATGTGCCTTATTTTCAACTAGAATCAGTCCAAATTCACCCCGATAGACTCTAATACAAATATAGAAACATGAAACTACATAATCAGGGGAAAATAGGGTGGTAACTCACGTAACGACGGGCCGGGTCATCACAAATGATTTGGGCGTAGAAGGGCAAAATGAAGTTAAGAAACACCTGAAGGGACATACCGATTTGTTAGACATTGCACCCCGAGGAGATATTATCAGATCATTAATCACATGTTGGGACCCAACTCATAATGTATTTCATTTGTAGGACTTTGAGCTTACCCCGACCTTAGAGGAAATTGCATACTATATTAGGAAGTATGATATTCATCTGAGGCACAAATACTTAATTTCTCCAAGAATTGTAGCCGCACACAGATTTCTGGACTTTTTGAAGATAGTCAGAACTGTTCACAACCCAGATTTGGTAGACGGCTTCTGTAATCAAAATTTCATATATCGGTGATATGGCCACATTGGAGGATTCAACAACCGAGAAACAAAAATATGTAGCAAGGGAAATTATCATAAATGGGAAGTACATCAACGTTTTGCTTTTATGGTGGCTTATCCGGGGTTATTGGTACTTCCAAGAAAGGATGGGAATATTTATATAAAGGTAGCCGGGGTTGTCAGCACATTGATTATCTAGAAATAGAGTACTTTAGCACCAATGATATTGGCTGACATATCTCGTGCTCTTACGGCTTACAAGGCCAGGGAAACTTTCTTCGAGGGATGCTGCTTGTTATTATAAATGTGGATGATTGACCATCTGTTGCATCGTCCTCAATTCTTGAGTTACGGTTCTCTAGAGAAAACACGCATAGAAGAATTTCATAAAAGGATTAAAGGGGTAAAATTGCCAGAAGGGTTCACGGGTTGGACAATATATTTTAGGTCCCTTGCTACTAGTCAAATTGAGTGAACATTTGGATGGTTACCCATGGATGAAGTTGCATATATGCCGGCAGCCCACCCATATTTTCTTCTGATAGGGCTTAAAAGTATTCAACCATATGCTCCTTATCCTATGTTGAGACAGCTTGGGAGATGCCAAATAATACCCAAGGATAATGATCTTAGTTTGTAAGTGGTCGAGATAGGCCCTGATGGCCAGTTTCCTGACGCTCTAGTTCGACTAATTTGGAGTGAATGTCAATATTTGGCGGCAAATACTTGTGTCCAAGATCGAGCTAAAGGAGAGGTATCACCCGACTATCAGGCTTGGTATAGAAGGGTTGTTGCATTCGGACGGCCGACCAATAGGCCCCACCTTCTGCAGTTTGCTGAGTCATCACAGGAGCAGTGGGTTGACCTAAGAAAATAAATACCGGGCAAATATCAGCATGCTAGAAAATAGGTCCAAGACCTTAAGTTCAAAAATAGTGTGCAAGCGCCAGCCGACGAGGGCAAGAAAAAGCAATTGGCTAAATAAAATGAGTCATTACGAGCTCATATTCAGAAAATAAAGATAGCAGCTGAAACCCCTATCAGAAATGCCCAAGATGCAAAGTTGTTAGACAATTTGCGGCAATAATTGAGTGATTACAGTTTTGACCTTAATAAAGCAGAAAAAGAATTAGTTGGGGTTTGGAGACAGTTGGCTAAGAATGCAGAGGAACGGATGCATATGATTCAATAATTAAAAGTAGAGCATGATATTGAAGTTGCTTGATTAAGGAAAAAGGTTATTACTGCAGAGGTCTAAATGAGTAAACAAACAAAAGAGTTCAGTGTAGAAAGGGAACACTGCTATACGGCCTTAGCATAGTTAGAGATGGATATGCAACCACTTCAAGAGAAAAATCAATCGACTTTGGAAGCCCGGGCTGAACAAATTGGGAGGTTACTTTAGAAAAAGGGATAATTAGAGAAAGAATCTTCGACATTGCTCATTACATCACCCGGAAGTGCCAAATATGTGAGGATATGACCCATACTACATTTTTGCCTCAGTGATGATATTCGTAAAACAAATAATGAGTGACTTAGACTGACGCCAAAGGGGGACTTGCATATAGGTCCGCGGCGAGACCGAACGATGCCTCGCAGGCACTAGGATCTTTGATGTATGCTAGAGTCTCTATTGCATTATGTCAATCATTCGAGTCTGTATTTTTCATTCTACATTTCATTTCAAATAGTTGTTTTGAAGGTCGTAGATTGGTTATCATTTAGAGTTAATTGTTGTAATCGATGTGTTGGCTATTAATGAATTTGAAAATTCCTAAAAAGTTATATTTGTTCTTTTGTTTTTTATTTTTTTAAACACATTCGTGATTGGCAATTTTATAGGATCGATAACAATCATAAAAATTAAATTAAAAGGATATTGAAAAATAAAAAAAATGAATGATGAATTAAATGATAAATGAAAATGTAAAAGAATGAAAAAAAGAGAGAAGGAAAAATCATAGAAAAATAATTGGCAAAACAAAGGAAAAGGCAAGAATAAAATAAAAAGCCATAACTAAGAAAACCGGGATGATGCATGTGGCCGAGAAAAATTGTTTAAATTCATATGTGCTTCCAATGTGTGATTATTCGATTGATAATGTCCTAACAAGCAACGAGAATTGTCGTTGTTGAGTCCAGATAGGTGGTTTTAAGCTAGCTGGCATTCTGGCAACTCATTCGTACAATACCCGCTCTAAAGATATGTCAATGGTTATATCATAGTCCTTAAGCAACTCTAACCATCTTCGCAGCCTCAAATTAAGGTCCTTCGGCTTGAATAGATGCTGAAGATTGCGATGATCATTGAATATCTCACAAGGTACACCATACAAGTAGTGCCTCCAAATATTCAAAGCATAAACTATATCAGCCAACTACAAATCATGTACAGGGTAGTTTTTCTTGTGGAGCTTCAACTGATGAGAAGCATAAGCAATAACTCTACCCTCCTACATCAATACACATCCGATGCCAACTCTCGATGCATCATAATATATGATATAAAAACTTGCAGCTGAGGGCAAAAACAATACTGGAGCCGTGGTCAAAGGTGTCTTGAGCTTCAAAAAGCTCTCCTCGTACTCATCCGACCACACAAATAGAGTTCCCTTCTGAGTCAACTTTGTCAAAGGCAACGTAATAGAGGAAAATCCATGAATAATCCAGCAACAATAACCCGCCAACCCAAGGAAACTACAAATCTCTGTGGTTGAGGTTGGTCTAGGCTAACTCTGCACTGCCTCTATCTTCTTCGGGTCGACCTGAATACCCTTGCTAGACACCACGTGTCCTACGAAAGCCACTGACCCAAGGAAAAAATGACACTTGGAGAGATTTGCATAAAGCTTCTCAACTCTCAATCTTTGCAATACCACTCGCAAATGCTCTGCGTGCTCCTCCTATCTACGCCAGTACACCAGAATATCATCAATATGATAACAAATTAATCAAGATATGGTTGAAATACATTGTCCATCAGATGCATGAATGTTGTTGGGGCATTAGTCAGCCCAATAACATAACAAGAAACTCATAGTGCCTATATCTAGTCTTGAAATGAGTATTTATAATGTCTCAATCTCTCATCTTCAACTAGTGATAGCCTTAACGAATATCAATCTTGGAGAATACTCTTGCTCCCTGAAGATGGTCAAATAAATCATCAATGCGAGGCATGGGATTCTAGTTCTTCACTATTTCTTTGTTCTGTTACCTGTAGTCAATACACATCCTCATTGTTCCATCTTGACTTTTCACAAATAAAATTGGTGTACCCCACGGTGACACACTCGGCCAAATGAACCCCTTATCTAGGAGTTCCTAAAGCTAATCCTTCAATTCTTTCAATACTGCTGGTGCCATATGATATGGAGGAATGGAAATGAGATGAGTGTCCGGCACCAGGTCAATACCAAAATCAATGTCCCTATCAGGTGGCATGATTGGTAGGTCTACATGAAACTCATCGAGACACTCCCTTACAACTGGAACTAAATCAATGCTTGGAGTCTTAGCTCTAACATCACTCACAAAATCCAAGTATGATCAAACACCTTTCCTAACCATACACTAGACTTTTAGGAAATAAATCACCCTTCTAGGAACATGGTCAGTCATACCACACTACTTTATTCTCGAAATACCCGGTATAGCAAGAGTGATTGTCTTAGCTTGACAGTCCAGAAAAGCATGAATACCTGTCCATGCCCAAACTAACATCAAAATCTACCATGCTCAATAGGAATACATCAAAATTGACACCTAGCTACCTAACCCACACCCCTAGCTGGCTGGGTAGGTGCTGAAGAAACTAGGCTAAAAGATAAGGGCTGACCCCTCTTATGAGACGAGCTGGCGGCTCGACAAGGACACTACCTCCACATATACTGAATCTCTCTGCACTCATAACAACTCTCGGGTGCTGGAGAATGGGACTGAAGGGAACCCCGTATACCAGAGTGACTAGCTGATGCACTCAGCCTAGAATAACCCTAAATTGATAGAGCTCGTGATGTACCCAGTGATGGAAGAGTGCTAAGAAATGGATGAATCTTTTGATAACCCTGATGACCCCGACCTGAAGATAAACCATGATTCGGAGCGGGCCGACTGAGGAGGCCTGAAAGAACAACCTCTACCCTACTGGAACTATCCCCTATATGGAGCACCACTGAAACTGCCAAAACCTTGAGGCCTCTTGGCCTCCCTCTCCTTTCTATCCTAACAGCGAGCTCTCTTAATATCACGAGCAATATCAACTGCATCCTCAAAGGAAATACCTAGAACTTGCTCAAGTCATCAGAACACAAAGGTGATAGTTAAGTCCATCCATAAACCTCTTGATCTTCTGCCTATTAGTAGGAACTATCCAGGAGGCATGATGAGCCAACTCGAAAAATCTTGCCTCATACTGGGTCAGAGTCATATCTCCCTGTCGAAGCCACTCGAACTACCTACGTAGCTCCTCTCTCTAAGACTGTGGTACCCACTTCTCCAGAAAGAGAGTGGAGAAGCACTACCATGTCAAAGGTGCTGCACCTGCCGGTTACGCCGCTTATACGCCTCCCACCAAGTGAGGGCAGCCCCACCAGTTCAGAGTAGTTGCAT